>JADZMA010001012.1:0-26592 GCA_020796225.1 Arion vulgaris
GCCCCCTTTTATACCAAATTTAATTTTTTGACATCAAGTATCAGTCAAAGATTAGTTGTTATGTCTGTCACAGGGAAAACTCTAGAATCATAAAATATGTGACGTGCTTACTCATGCTGGAATTTCTAGGTCAATGCAACTATTTTTCAAGTAATACGAGATTGTTTTTACTGAGCTATGATTTAGTTAATTTAGAGACCACATTAATTAGGCGATGTACGGAAGCCTAGAAATCTGATATGGTCAGAGCGGATCAGATGTTGAAAAAACCGAGGAGAGATCGGTGATACTTAATAAATTGGTGTTTTAGGACACAGACACGTATGTATGGCATCACATAAGAAAGGGAAAATGAATAATCAAATCATAAAACTAACAGAAATCCAACATTTTGACTGTTAAGTCTTTGTCAAGAAACATACAAATGAAAAAGAAATAAACAAAATCATGGATCCAGATAAGATGGATGTCTAAAGATGGATACTTTTTGATACCTACTTGTATGCTGCCACCCGGGCAACAGTCTCGCTGACTGGCTAAACAACATGAGTGGGCGAGTAATCCTGCTTAACCCTCCCACGCCCCCATTTTCCCCCCCCCATTTTCCCTTACGCCCCTTTCCACTTCCTTCCCAGTTGCGACAAGAGGTGATAAGACACTGGCATTGCACTGAGCCAGATAGGGTCACACTGCTTACAGGGACCCATGGTGAAGACGGACTCTGTGTGTTGGAAAGGAATAGCTGGATGGGTGGAGATGCACAAAACACCTATGCACATGATGTGACACGGCCATAGGGGGAATAGCCCAAAACCCGAGCTAGTGATAAAGGCCTGCAGCATGGTGTACCTATGACTAGGATTGTACAGCGTGAAATGTGCTCCCGTTCGATCCAGTGACACCCTGATACCACATATCTGCCCAAACTACCAGGGCCCCAGATAAATTAGAGATCTATGTCTGACAACCTCTTTGGGATGAAATTGCCCAACAAAACTCAGACATAATGCCAATACAACACAAATATATTAGATACGAGCTCGGACGCCGGGTCAAAAAGGTCCGCGCACGCAGTGAAGCCCTCGCCCGTGAAAAAAATATGTAAAGGGTCCATTAATATACTACAGAAAAAACATATCAGGACTACAGAATAAAAAGATGGAGCTCGAAAGAACTCTACAACAGAGTAATGTCCACATTGTCCTTATACAAGAAACCATCTTACCTCAAAGAGGAGTTAACATCACAGGTTACACCAATACAAATGCGAAAAACAGATGTCAGGACTCATGACACTGATAAGAAATGATGTGCAGGCAGAAGTCCACAACAGACCACACAATAACATAGACACCCAGACCATCAAAGTGTGGTTTGATGGAGTGAGATATACTGTACATAACATCTATTGTCCACCAACCTGCACCGCTGACCAGCCGTTCAAGGAACCCATGTACACCAGAACAACTATTGCAGGAGACTTTAATGCACACACACCCAGCCCTAGGTTACAAAGATTAAAAACAAAAGAGGGAGAGACATTGAAGACCTGTGTAACTCATCCAACCTCACGGTAATGCAGAGCCGAAACCAAACCAACACTTCTACACAGAGCCCATGGCACAATAGCAGACCAGATCTTACCATAGTATCAGCTGACATTATAGATGCAAAACTATCACTGTCTTGATGATATAGGACCCACCATCCCCCATACTTATCTCTGTTACCACCAACAACTCGGAAGCTCAGTCTATAGAAATAGAAAGTTCTGGAATTTCAGAAAAGCAGACTGGCCGCTCTTTGAGAACCAGACCAACATAGGCATGGACAAAATTGACCTCACTGAAATATCGATACTGTCTTTGCTAACATATGTTGAAAAATACTGGAAGCGTAAGAAAGGCCATTCCAAATGGAAACACCAGAAAATATAAGTATACTGGAACAAAGATCTAGAAAAAGCAGGATGGATAGAAGAAAGCAAGAAACAAGCTGAAAAAGAACCTAATCGAGTTAAAAAAACCCAAATTATAACGCTGACTAAAGTTCCCTTTAATTAAAGCAGCAAAGAAGATGGTGCAACACGGTCAGAAACTTGATCTAAATAAAGATGGCCACAAGGCATGGGATCTGAAAAACAAACTGACAGGAAATTAGAAAGAAAGAAAACCCCAACCCATAAAAAGAAACAATGAAACCATCATAGATGAAAAAAGAAAGCTGAAATATTCAACAAGCACTTTGCTAAGGTTAACAGAAGCATAAGAAGAAAACAGCTGGATAAAGCTTTATGGAAAATCTTTAAAAGTAAAAAATGCCCCAAAGTAGAAATGTAGGGCATTTGAACAAGATTTTAGTCTATGCGAGATGGAAACAGCAATGAAAAAACTAAAACCTCCAAAAAGCCCCAGGCCCAGATAAGATTAAGAATGAAATGTTATGCCAATGGCAAAGATAGGTTGATATTCTGTTCACTAAATAGAATTTGGGAGAGAGGCCAAATACCTGCTGGCAACAGCCAATATCACTCCCATCCTCAAGAAAGGAAAACCAGTAGACGACTCCCTAAGTTACAGGCCCATCTCATTGACCTCATGTTTAGGAAAGCTGGGAGAGAATGGTTAATAACCACTTTATTGGTGGTTTTAAAAAACCCCCTCACTTGATAATACCCAGGCAGGGTTTAGAAGGGGGTGCAGAACAGAAGACCAACTCTTCAGACTTGTGCAGAATACAATTGATGGATTCCAGAATGAAAAACACACAACCGCGGGTTTTCATCGATTTACAGCAAGCATATGACAGAGTTTTGGAGGAAGGGCCTTGATGAAGATGCTCAATATGGGGATTCCCTGGAAAGATGTTACAATGGATACAAGCTTTTCTCCAAAACAGGACCATTGGAACATCTTTTAGTGGAACAATGTCCTCCAAGAAACACTAGAGAAGGCCCCCCACAGGCTCTGCCCTTAGCTGCACCCTTTTTCTCATCTTCATCAATGACCTCCCATCCCTTCTAAACACACAGAAAGCCCTTTTTTCTGATGACCTTTGTAATATGGAAAGGAGGAATACCCTGTATAACTCGGCTAAACTTAATAGAACCTTGCCATAATTCAACATATTGCAACCTATGAAGCTTAAAGTCAATAAGAAAACTGTGTATACTACATTCTTCCAGCCCCAAAACAACTCAAAGAACCTTCGCTTACAATGAATGGAGCACTGCTAAAAAGAAAACCGACTTACCTGGGAGTCGTAGACAAACAACTGAGGATGACAGAACACATTAACAACATTAAAAAAAAGCATCTAAAAGACTCAACATGGTTAAAAGACATAAAACCAAACTGGGGTCAGACAAGACACCCTTAGGGAACTATATCGGCATAAGATCTACAATGGACAACGCCTTCCTTCCAAGCTATGCAAGTGAGCACATCACAACATCCCTGGAAGAGTGCAAATCAGGGTCCAGGTTTATATGTGGGGAATGAGAAAAGATCCAACTGCTGCTTGTGAAATTGACGCCAACATCGAACCACATATTAGGAAAAGGGCCCAATGAACAGTCGAGCAATATAAAAAATAGAAAAACCATCCCAACAGACAACTATTGACAGGTGGAAACTAATCAAAGAATCCAGCAAAATCATTGCTGAAGTTGGAAAATCTAAGAAACTACCATCTCCCAACTGACAGAGAACCGATCACAAGATGCCCCTGCCCACCACCATGGCTAAACATAAAACAACCAGTAATCCAGAAATATCTCCTTGACAAAACTATAAACAAAGCAACACTTGCACCGATCTTAAAAACCGCGCACTGGGGACAATAGACAGTTATCCAACTTCCCTATCCATGCCTTACACTGATGGTTCAGCCAAACCACTACTTACGTGGCTTCAGATATACCTGAAAATCCAGATGGAATACCATAGTTACTGTGCTCCGTGGTAATATATGTTCCAACATGAGGCAGAGATTATAGCATAAAGACCGCTGAGAACAGTCCACCAGCAGTTTGAACTTGGAGAGAATATTGTCCAAGACATGATAGTATTCACTGACTCACAGTCCACACTACAAGCTTTAGAAGAACAGCTGAATCAGTCAAGCGAGATCCAGTCATTGGCATTAGTCATCCAACAATCTGATTTCTCCTTTTATATTTAAAGTCATTCTACAGTGGATTCTGGGCCACAAATATCCCCCGGGAAAAGAAAGGCAGATATCTGGCCAAACAGGATCATCAAAAACCCCAAATAACAAACCTGTTAGCATACAAAGTATAAACAGATTCTGAAACAACTCCAGAGAAGATTTGAACTGATGGGCTATGGGAGACTGGTCGGACATGTATGCAGAGATGAATAGACCAACCCAAGGACAAATAAATCTGCACAACGAAAAGATCAAAGCACTATCTTCAGTTAAGAACAGGACATGTTGGACTGAATTACCACCTAACAGAATAAAAACCCCCCACACCTACCACACTGTAGAAAATGCAGTCACTCATTTAGACAGTACAGCATATCTTGCTTGGGAAAGTCCTGACTACATAAAGCTAGACAAGAACTCCTCCCACCACACCCATCTGTTCCTAATACCCTTTACACTAGTCTCCCACAACTACAGAACACATGCAGATTCTACAAACTGGCATTGGCTGTCCAAGAGTGAAACTCGCAGCCTAAGTTAGAAGAAGAAGAAGATACCTACTTGTCTGCACGGCAAAATATGGACACACTAAGAGCAGAAGTCATGTGTATGATCAGCCATGGTATGGGCAGACGACAGAGCATTATGCAGGTAAAACTGAAGGAGAGGGGGGAGAAGCAACTCTACTGGGCTGTGTGCAGTTGAGAAAAAGAGCGAACTACGGTCAGGTCGACTATTTTTAGGAAAGTTCATTTTTACACACCTTAATGTGTGCTTTATCAGATTCTGTACTTAGTTTTGTTTTAAATATGTTATTTTAATAATTAATATCTCACTGAACCAACCATGGCTGTCCTAATAATTTTATTTAGGAGAAATTGTTCTGAAATTGACGTTTTGGCACCTAGCAGCATATTGACATAAGGAGATAACTGCATGTATTATACACCATTGTGTTTGTAATTATCTCCCCTATATAGTTGGAAATTTCCATGACTGTGGAATGTTATGGACAGAAAACGAATACCATGGACAGAAAAAAGAAAGAACACTGATGTCCTGAAAGAACTAAATGTTAAAGGGAATTGGCTGATAAACAACATACTATACAGAAAAATTACATATGTTGGTCACATCAAGCGTAATGATGGCCTGGAAAGAACAATACTAGAGGGCAGGGTCCCAGGACGCAGAGGCAGACCAAGAAGAAGATGGCTACAAGATATTAAAGAAACCATGAACATGACCATCGATGAAGTGGGTGAACTGACAAGAGACAGAGTGAATTTCAGATGTGCTGCAAAGAGAGCAACGTCCTATAAAGGATACGCACCTTGATGATATGAAATGTTAACGTTCTCGTAAATCGTTATTGTAGTATGCCTAGTAGCGTCCCGAACACTTCCATATATGGGAAGTAGAACACCATTACTCATTAGCATAAGGAAAGTGCGATACCGGTTGGCTGAAACTGGTCACGGATAAAACATTTTCAAAATGGCAGATTGTTTACACATGTAACAGTTTCAGGGTCCATTTAGAAAATGCCTGCTTCAAAAATATACTGTCCCGTCAGCTGCCCAGCTTAGAAATCTCAAAATCAACAACGCAAATGCTCAAAACAAAGGAAGTTAGACATAGTCTTATAAACTGTCCAGAATACGAAACATGGAAGGTGAACCATCTTCCAAACTGTGATAACAATTTCACTGGTTCTGCTGGAATGATGGAGGTAGAGGCTGCACAGGTGATGTGGCGACGGTCTGTGTCCCGTAATAAGCTTCAGTATACAGGACGTCTGTCTGATGGTGATGCCAAATGTTCATAGAGCTTACTAAGATAAAACAATAGGGGAGGAATCCAGATCGAAAAAGGAATGCATCAACCATGTGAGTAAGCGCCTTGGGACAGCATTACGTAATGTTGTTGCAGACTGCCAAAAATGAGGTGACCCTAGTGGACGTGGTAAAGGTCAGCTGACACAAAATGCCATCCGTAATCTGACCATATTTACTACAGAGTATCAGAAACAACACTAGTGTTGAGTAAATGAAGAAAAGTGAAAGGCATCACTTTTTCATTGTTTCCCAACTGATAAAATTCACCCCATGAAATGTGCCAAGTGGCGAAGAAATCTTGGTGTTTTTTTCAAGCTGCACTGGCTAGGCATAAAAGTTCCAGGACCCATGATAAGCTATTACACACCAGACTGAACCAAGACAGGCTAGGGAAATATCTTCTTCCAATTTATGAGAGGTTGTCAGATAAAGAACTGCGTAGTAGATGTTTATCAGGAAAAACACAAAATGCAAATGAGTCTTTACACAGCCTGATCTGGGCTTGATGTTCAAAGACAAGTTCGCTTCACAAAGGTGACAGTTTGCAGTTGTAACTGCAGCAAGAGAGTTTAACTTGGTGCTTCTGCGCCCATGACCCCGCACAATTCTTGGATTTAGTACAGGCCTGCATATGAAGAGACTTGGGGCATTTACGATGCAGAAGAGAATTTGGAATAGTTTGAAATACAAAAAGGACAAGCTAACTAAGAGACGCAAAACTGTCCGAGAGCTAAATTGAAGAGACGGGAGGAATGCAAGCCCGGGAGGGAGGTCCTGCATATGCGGGCAGGATTGTTTCTGATTTCTAGAACCTTGAGAAACTGTTTGTTATATGTATTTATTGTTAAAGTATTCAGAAATGTCCTTTTTTATAATAAAAAACAGAAATTAATTCGTTTTTTCCTGTTTTCTCATTTATCCATTTTTTATATTTTATATACATGTTTCTAAAAAACTATTTGTTAGATTATAAGGGAAATTTTTTGTACATTTTATTCATCATTGCATTAGTTACATTGTCTCAAAAGCATTTGGGAAACAAGGAGTTTGTAGTCATGTAGCAGTCGATTAGTCCAAAAATTTGGCGCAAAATATATTATTACATTTTCAAAATATGATATTATCAAAATGGTAAGGGATCTCATTAAATGCACTTGTAACAATGTAAAGGGTCCATGAGTGTACATACATACTAAATATTGAGCACATACATGTTATAGTGAATGTTGTAGATCCTTTTTAACAAATTCAATATGGCCGCTGTTTATCCTGGTTTCCATAGCAACCGTAAAGTGTATAGTCAAATTGATAGCATTTTTGCATTCAGTGATCTTCAGTATCAAACTAATACCATACATGAACTTTAAAATGTAATAGTACGCGATCTACTAATTCCAGGTTACCATCCCCTTGTAAAACCGGTGAAGGGGAAGTAATTAGAGTCGTACAAACTATTAATGTAATTTGATACATCTGATCAAGGGAGATAATAATGAAAATATAAAAGAATAATGTGACAAGCTGTTCAATGAGGAAGCAACAAAATTGCTGAGAAAAGAATTTTTAATTAGTGAAAGCTTCAATGAGAAGCAACAAAACTGCTGAGAAAAAAGATTTTTCTTGAGGCTTATTGCTAGAGATTCAGAGATGAAACTTCGTCTGAGTTGAAAGCGGACGAAAGAAGAAAACCAAAAAACTTCTTCTTCTTTTTCGAAACCTGTTTTCCTCACAGGGCAGGTCAAGAAGAGATTTCTAAATGGCCCTAGTATGCGCCTTGTAAATAGTCTCTTTCGTCGCCTCTGTTATCTCTGAGGTCCATCTTTGAGTGACCTGCCTTTTTTCTTTGTACCCATTGTATCGGAGCAACATTGCTCTTGAGGGGTACTGTCTGATGGTAATCTGCTTACGTGGCCGAACCATTTAATTTGTTGTTTTGGGTGAAGTCAGTACGATATTGTACCCACTTTTTCCTGATGTCTTCATTTCTCAACCGGTCTCTTCTTGTTACACCAGCATTCTGCGTAGACACTTCATCTCGTCGGACTAGTTTTCTATATCGTTTGTTACCAGCGTCCAGGTTTGACCTTCTTCTTCACCCTTCGCCCCTAGGAAGCATAGGTCCGCAACCAAGGCCTTCCAAGCCCGCCTATCCAAGGCCATTTTTTCCAGATCTCGCCACTCTCTCCCCGTTTTTTGGTTCCATCTCTATCTCCGTCTCCAGGTGTTTCTGGTCTTCCTTACTTCTATTTCCCTGGGGGTTCCATCGGAGAGCCTGTCTCATGATGCTGTCAGGGGGTTTCCTCAGTGTGTATTCTATCCATCGCCACCTTCTGCTCATTATCTCCTGTTCCACCTGCCGTTGTCCTGCCCTATCCCACAGTTCTCTGTTTGTGGTCTTGTCATACCATCTCAAATGGAGTATCCTGGGAGGCATCATTGATGAATGTCTAGCTTTTTGGTTCACCTTTTGTCATTCTCCATGACTCCGCCCATACAGAAGGACAGACTTGGACATTTGAGTTAAATATATTATCTTAGTTTTATTCCTGATCTTTTTAGCCAAATAGGAAAAATGTTTGCAAAAATATTGGAGCGAAGAGCAAGACATATATTAGAGCCCCAGTTAAGCAATAGCCAGTTTGGGTTTAGGGGGGGTAAGAGCTGCACAGACGCAATATTTACACTAAGACAGATCTGGGAACAAACAATTGAATACAATCAAAGTAAACAGCTTATATTTATAGACCAAAAAAAGGCATTTGATAGAGAAAACCCGGTAACTATGGAAGATCCTTGAAGAATATGGCGTCCAAGGACAACTATTAGGTAACATCATGGCCTTATATCAAGATAGCCAGAGTACAGTAAGAACTATGAAGGAATGACCGACTGTTCTCCATTACATCAGGTGTTAGACAAGGTTGTGTCCTTTCACCACTCTTTTATCGCATATATGGAAAAAATAACTCAAGAGTCGAATTCAGATAATGATGAAATAAATGAACTGTTTGCAGATGATCAGTGCCTGATACATCAAAATGAACAAGATCTACAACATCATATTGACACTTTGAACAATAATTGTGTGAAACATGACATGAAAATCAACAACACTAAAACAGAAATAATGAATATGGGGAAGAAAACATAATAATCTAGACATCCATGTCAATGGCACTAAAATAAACCAAGTGAAAGAATTCAAATACTTAGGAAGCATATTCACAGAAGACGGAAAACTAGATAGAGAGATAGAGGCTAGAGTACAAAAAGCAAATGCTGTAACCTTAAGCTAGCCCCATTGTTAAGAAACAAAAAATTTCACAGGCAGCTAAGAAACAAATGATCAACAGCATTTTTATACCTATTGTGTTACCAGAGCCAAACATGGACATTGAGCAAACCCAAGTCACAAAAATAACTACATGTGAAATGCGTTGCCTGAGAAAAGTTACCAACAACACAAGAAAAGACAGAATCACCAACATCAGCATAAGAAAGAAAGTTGGCACAAACCGTGCTTGAATTATATAGATAAACAAAGAATGAAGTGGTTTGGCCATTAATAAGAATGCATCCAAACTCCACAGTATACAGAGTCTTCTACAACAGAACATCGGGAAAGAAGGCAAGAGGAAGACCACGGAAAAGATGGTTAGATGGCGTAGCAGAACCCTGAAAGAGCAAAGATAACAATCACACAAGCCAAGAACAGCGCAAGACAAAAACAAAAAAACAGACATAACAAACAACCCGGTAGCAGGGGACGACAAGAAAGAAGAAGAATTCCTGATCATTATTGAACTCCATATGTTCTTCAGAATGGCAAATGCTGATCTTGCCTTTGTATTCAAACCCCCAACGTCTTCATCTGTGCCACTTGAATGTTGACGACACTTCCCAGATATGTAAATGTGTCAACCTTTTTTAGTGGTGATCCTCCCCAGTAAGATTGGGTCTCTGGAACCAGCATTTAATCTCATGATCTTTGTTTTCTCCCCGTGAATAGTCAGGCCTAGTTGCTGTGAGACTGTTTCTAGTTTTATTGTTTTCTTTTGCATCTGCTGATGGTTGTGAGAGAGGAGTGCTAGATCATCTGTAAAATCCAGATCCTCCAATTGACTCATCATGGTCCATTGTATTCCATTTTCTTCCCCTGGCAGTTGTTGATCTCATTATCCAGTCAATACCCGAGGAAAAGGAAGGGCGAAAAAAGGCAGTCCTGTCCACCCAGTCTTTATTTCAAAGGCCTCTGTCAGTTTTCCTTCATGCAGTGTTAGCTGTTGTCTCCTCATACATTTTCTTTATTAAATTGGTTAGTTCTGGGGACGCCATAGTGTCGTAGAAGTTTCAGAGGGTTTCCTGTCTAGGTTTATCAAATGCCTTTTCATAGACCACAGTTGATATAGAGGGATGAGTTCCACTCGATGCTCTGCTCCACTATGATATGCAGCGTCGATATTTGATCTGTGCAGGATCTTTTTTGCCTAAATCCTGCTTGTTCACCCCTTTAGTACTGCATCTGTAGTTTCCTTGAGTCTTTTAGGATGATTCAATTTAGTATTTGCCTGGTACAGACAGGAGCATTCTTGGAGGTCACCCTTTTAGGTAGTTTGACTATATAGCCCTCTCCAGTTTTTTGGTATTTCTCCCTAAATTTTTCCCAACAAGCCATGTAGCATGTCTGTTGAGATGTCAGCATTTGCCTTTATGGCCTCTGCAGGTATACCATCTGGGCCTGTAGCTTTACCATTTCATAGTTGAGAATGGCCTTCTTTATTTCTGCTTTTTGGTTACAGTCGATTGTTGATTTTTGCAGCTGGATCTATGTCCGGTTGGCCTTGGGAACTGGCCTGTTTAGAAGGTCCTGAAGGTTCTGCCCATCTCTGCATCTGTTCTTGAGCATTGCCGAGTAATCTTCCAGCCTTGTCCTTAATCGTTTTATTTGTTTGTTGATATTTCCCCTGTCAATTTCCTTGTGTTATCGTATAAATTTTTAAAGGTTACCCTTATCTGATGCCTCTTCTGCTTTCTGCAGGTCCTCTATATACTTTCTTTATCTGCTTATACCTCTTCACCTCCCTGTTGGCTTTTGTGTACTTTCTGTGCTGTGGCCTTGCTGATCTTGTACTGCTATTACAGAGGTCACCCTTTTCTGCCTCTTCTCTCTGTTATCTTATCTAACGTTGACTCTGATAGCCTTTCCCTTTGTGGTGGTGTGTCTTTTTTCCAAGGGTAGTTTCACATGCACTAGTCCAGGCTTCTTTAACTTTATGCCAGTAGTCTTCAACTTCATCAACTTCTAGGGCCTCGAATTTGTTGGAAATTGTGACACTAAATACATCCTTTCCCTTCTGCTCCTTCAGATGTCCCAATTGTATCTCACCCCTTTTCCCCATGCGTGGTCGTCATGAATTTTTTGAGTTTCATTCACACCTTTGCTATAAAAAGGTGGTGGTCAGAGGCTCATCTGCTCCTCTATAGACTTTTACATCGTACAGTGCCCTTTCTGAACTTCCCTGTTATGCAGATGTGGTCGATTTGGTTTTCTGTCCTGTGGTCTGGTGATGTCCATGTAGCTGTGTGGATTCTTTTGTGCTGAAAGAGGCTACCTCCTAAAACCCAACTGGTTTGCTTGCAAAGATCCACAACATCTTCCATTTTCATTTTTTTCCCCCTAGTCCATGTGTGCCCATGGTTTCATCGAAGCTCCAGTTGTCTCTGCCTATCTTTGCATTAAAGTCTCCTAGCAAAATAGTAAGATCCTTACTTTTAAATTTGCCTAATACGCCCTGTAACTTGTTGTAAAACTCTTTTATTTGTTCTTTGCTGTCATTTGTTGGGGCGTAGCATTGGACTATGTTCATTTAATTTTGCATTGGGGGTTTTGAAAGTTGCCCTGATCATTCTTGGTCCTAACGGCTCCCATTCAATTAATGCCTTTTTTGCTTGTTTGACCAACATCAATCTACTCCTCCATGTGTGGTGGTCTTCCTCCTCTCTTCCGGAGTAAGTATTGATTCTCCGTTGTGTCTAGTGTGTCCTGCCTTTGTCCATCTGGTTTCGCCCAGTCCCAGGATGGCCAGTCCATATGTCCCTCATTTCGTGCCGTCTCAGTTTGAACATCTGAACATTCTAGGTGCCAATCCTGGAGATCTTCCGGGTTTAAAAGGGGAGTCGGCAGCCCGATTTTCTTTCGAATTTCATCGGGTTGCTTCATGAGTCCCTCTATTTGGGGTCCCCCTTCTTCCTCGGGGGGCGAGCTTTGAATTTTCTTGGCTGTGGGTTTTTGTAGCTATCTGGTGTTTTTACAGTGTGGGGAGCCAGCCCCACAACCAACCTCCTTTGTCGCCTCTTTGAATGCATGGCAGGTGACAGGGTTAATATTCTTTACATCCTCAATTTGGGCCCCGTAAACTTCATGGCCCGGTTTGACACGGGAACATAATGTGGGGGGAAAGATTGTGTTGAACATTGTTTTTGTGTTCATGGTGACGTGTTTGCATCTTAAAATTGGCGCCATTTGCCTATCATTTGATTTGCTTTTGTTGCATCTGTGTTGAATTTCATTAGTTATTCCGTTTGTTGAAAAATGCTCCCAGGTATGTGAAGTCTTTACTTGATTTAGTGGGGAATTGTCGATGGAGATATTGGTAGTGCCCTTCTGGCGAATGTCATTCTTCTGTTTTGTCTATGTTTATTCTCATGTTGTATTGTAACATGCTAATTGAGTCTGTTAATGTGTTGTTGTAGCTGTTCTTCTGTTGTTGACATGATTGCCTGATCGTCTGCAAAAAGAAATTCATTTAAGAGCCTTGAGGTTGTTTCCTTCAGGGGTTTTGCTATTTTACAGATGTGGTCAATATACGTGATGAACAGCACGGGGGAGTACGCAACCTTGTCTTACTCCTGACCCTATGTGAAACTTTTCTGATAATCCTGTATTTGTTCTAACTGTACATTGGCTTGTCAGTATAAATGCTCTTGCATAGGTGATTATTTGGGCATTAATCCATAGGTTGTTAGTATTTTCCACAACTTGTGCCTATCCACGCGGTCAAACGCTTTTCTTGATCTACAAATACAACGTGTAGGTGTTTGTTTGGGTTGACAGTCCTTTCTACTAACTGCCTGAGGCGAATATAGGGCTGTACAGCTTTTGTTCTTCCCCGAATCCCATTTGGGAGTATTAGCTGTGGTCGATGATGTGGCGGAGCCTTTTTATAATGCAGAATATTTCTCAGTGGACCAGAGCGCTATTCCCTGTATTTGTGCAGTTCCTCTTGCTACCTTTTTTCTTCCAGATGGGAACAATTGTAGCATTCCTCCAATCTTCTGGTGTTTCTTGTGGGATCCAGACTTGGTTGAATAGTCTATGGAGCCAGCTGATTCCTACCTCTTTAGTTGCTTTGATTAGGTCGGCCGGGATGTTGTCTGGGCCTGGTGTTTTGTTAGGTGGGGCCATATTTACAGCATTTCTAATCTCTGATAGTGTTATGTTTGGTTCTACTTCTGAAGTTACGTTTACTGTGCGTTCTTGAGTGTTCAGTTGGTCCTCTTGTTGTAGGTTGAGTTCATTAAGTATTGTCATCTGTTCATTATCATTTTGGATCATTAAAAGCTTGCCGTTTTCATCGTTAATAATTTCAGTTGGGCATATTGTTCTGTCTTTCCTGCATGGCTTTAATTTTCTTGCAGAAATGTCTTGTTGAATTTTGTAGTCTGAATTTAATGTTTGCCATTATCTTGCTATGCTTGTATTTTAGACTTTTTATTATCTCCTTGGTTGTTTTCAGCTGTTCTATACTCAGTGTGGTTGTTTTGATGTTTGTTTTTTGCCCATATGTTGTATCTGCGTATTTTCTCCTTTACCGCTAGTTTTATTCCATTCACCAAGTTAGGATTTTTGGTCGGATACCTCTGTATTTTACTGTTCCGCATGTTTCTTTGGCTGCTTCTAATAAAGTTTCTTTTAAAAACTGTCCATTCTTCTACTGACTTGCTTTCTTTAGTTAGTTTAGTAAAATTATCTTTGACTCTTTGAAGATATGCTTCTTGTGTGTTGACATCTGTTAATTTATTGATTTTGATTATCTCTTTTGTAGTCGTGTGTTTGCCCTCTGGTTCTCTATGTGTATTCTGATAGTCGTAACTACCGCCAGGTCGTGTCTATGCATAAATGTGGTATAGCCTTGGTCTATCACTCACCTTCTTTTGATCTTTGACAATATAAAATCTATTTGGCTCTTGCAGTCTAAGTTGTTCCATTTGTACCAGGTATAAATGTGTGATTGACCAGAGCCAACTATAAACTACTATAGCAAGGCTGTGGATTGACGGTGTTGAAATTGTGTTTTTGTAATTAGGTCATGCTGGTTGCACAATTCGAGGAGTCTTATGCCGTTTCCATTTCTCTGACCAGTGTTGTCTCCGAAGTGTCCTAGATATGCCCCAACTCTTGTCCTATCAGCACCTAATGTGCATTAAACGGGTTTTACTGCTGAGTACGTAACCGATCGTGGTAAATGAAATGAAACCAGTTTACCTCCCCACTCAGGGTTGCCAATTTGGCTTATTTTAAGCCAGATTTGAGAAATCTGGCTTTTTTCAAGTTGGTTGGATGCGGAAAATTTGGTTTGGCTTACTGGCTTAAATTTGGCTGTTTTTCATGTTGTTTGGCTTAAAGAAATTTGTCTGGCTGTTTGGCTAAAATCTGGCTTATTTTTGGCTTTTTGCAACGAATTGTCTGGTTTAAAGTCAAATTTTCTGTTGGCAACACTGTTTTTGACCTCGAAATACAACTTGCTAATTGGACAGGGGAGAGAACAATGAATATGTGTGGGTACCGGCAGCCAGAATGATATTGTAACCTACATACTTGTTAATTATTAAATGCTATTATGGAGACAGTTACTATTCATGGAATATGTCCATCCAGCGATGGGCTGAAAGAGACACGTTTACGCAGGGCGGGACGAGTTCATTATGGGGGACGCGGCTGACTTGACAAACAGAGACTATCTGGAATATTAACAGTTTGCCTAAGGGTGTAGGTTAGTGCCAAGAGCAATTTATAGGTCGGAGACATTTCTCAGATGAGTCAATTTTTAAGGGTAACCATAATAACAATGTGATGCTGGAGAGATATAAATTGTTTCACTGCGAGTTATTTTTAGGATGGTCTAGGAATGGTCATGGAGTGTAGAAAGCAAGTAGATAGATATATAGACATTCAAAGAACCAAATAAACAAGTCTTAGTGAGAGAAGTGCTAGAAGATAATTGTGCTAGATTTAGAATTTCCATAGAATTGTGTTTTACTTATCACCCAGATAACCATGTCAACAAAGAAGTGAAAAGCTACGTACGATAGTAATAGAAAGTACTGTTCCAAATGGGAAGAAACATTTGTATGGATTAAACAGGCGGCCGATGGGTCTGGTGATGCCTACTGTAAACTTTGTCGTTGCAACATTCTACCAAGAATTAGCAACCTCTCTCAGCATGAGCAATCGGAGAAACATAAACGGAGTATACCAGTGCAAGGTCAGGCGCTACTTAATGTGACAAAAACTCATAGACAGTCTAACGATAAGGTGAAGGCGGTAGAGCTGCAATGTGCTGTAGGCATTCTCTGTCATTGTGCGATACGTGCAGTTGACCACCTCAGTGAGATTATGGTAGCACATGGACATGGAAGTACACTGGAGCACATACAATTACACAGAACGAAATGTGCTTGCCTAATTAAGAACGTCATTTCGCCAGCTATGAAAGCTGAACTTCTTTGCGACCTCCAGAATAAGAAATGTGCCATTATTATTGACGAATCAACGGACACTTCAGTACATAAGCACCTGTGTATTTTAGTGCGATTTCTTAGTGACAGAACAAAGAACATTGCAACTGGATTTATAGGTTTAATTCCTGTGCAAGAGGCTACAGGAGAAAACATCTTCAACTTAATTGACGAAGAAATAACAAGAAGTGGTCAAAACCTGGTAAACTGTGTTGGTTTTTCTTCGGATGGTGCGTCAAATATGATTGGCTGCAACAACTCAGTGTGGTCTAGACTCAAAGAAGTCTCTCCAAACTGCGTGCAGCTTAAATGTATCTGCCATTCGCTAGCATTGTGCATTCAATATGCAGTTGAGCCAACCCAAACTGTCCCACTTCCTTTTGATAAACCCTCGTTTACTCGGTGGCTTGTACGTGGGAAGGTTATGTATAACATTCTGATGAACTGGCAAGAGTTGAAAGCTTATTTTGCTTCTGCTGAACTAGATCAATCAAAACTTGACACAAAATTCAAAGCAAGACTATTAAAAGAAATGTTGTCAGATTTCAAAAACCACCTTTTCTTTGAGTTTGCAATACCAGTTGTGCAAGAATTTGAAAGACTGAACAGCCTGTTTCAACAGACAAAAGCAGATCCTCATGAACTGTACCAACAGCTATTTCTACACCAGACCAGTCTACAGAACAGGCTGTATGATGGAAGGAGACAGAAAAGAGATCTTCATCAAGTTGATTTTGGTATCAAATTCATAACAGCATGTAATAAGTTCTTTCAGCAGAATAACAGTACTGAGGCTCATCAAGAAATACAATTTGTCAAGGAAAGATGTATGTCTATGCTAGAAGAAGCTCTCAGCCAAATTACAATTAGAGTCCCACAGGCCAGAGATACATTTCAACGTTTAGCAAAATTGAGCCCTACTGTGATCTTAAATCAAATTTCGAGGCCCATGTTTTCCGATTTACCTTTTTACACCACGCTGGAGAAAACATTAGCATAATTGAGGAACAATACAGACAAATGCTTTTTGTGGACTCGAAAGAGGAGGCTCCATTTAAAAAAGATGGACTCCCTACAGATACTGAGCAGTTTTTGGGTTGGTGTGCTTCAGCATTCGTCTTTTAAACAGCTCGCAACCTTTGCTCTAACGTGCCTGACTACCCCTGACAGCAATGCTGTGGTTGAGAGAATATTTTCTCTGGTATCCTCTGTAAAAACAAAAGCGAGAAACAGAATGCAGATTAAACTTCTTGATGCTATTGTCAGAATCAGGACAGAACTGATACTTTTAAACAAATGCTGCAAAGACTTTACAGCATCTCCAGAAATGGTAAAAAACTTAACACTGGATAAAGTTTATGCTGCCGATTCAGCTACTTCCAGTTGGGAGGATAATTACATGGATCTGGAGCTTTTTATGTGATGTATGTGAATATGAATTTTTAAAATTTGAAATGTGGTTTGGCTTATTTTTGGCTTTTTTATACGAATTTGGCTTATTTTTGGCTTATTTCTACGAAAAGTTTGGCTTAAAGTCAAAATTTTGGTTGGCAACCCTGTCCCCACTAGGTCTCTTAAAAATTGTAACGTTTCCGATGTCGAGTACACGCAATGTAAAATGGCATGGGTCGATAACCATACGTTCAGTCTTAAAGATTTTCATACCAGGTATATCAATAAAGATGTAGTTCCCTTCTTAGTAGCGTTAGAACAACAAGTTAGCGTTTACGTGGAACTAGGAGTAGACATGTTTAGAGACGCGATTTCGGTTTCGGAAGTAACATTTAGGCACTCCCTTTTTGGTATTCTTGGATTCTCCGAAAGGAGTTAATTCATATTTTTAATGTTTGTTGGCCTACACGCTCTGATATAACCAGTAAAAGGTTCGCCTTAGGTTGAAAGCGGTGTGCCTCGGCTTAAAGAGGCTTTAATCCCCTACTAAACAAACAAAACACATTAGGCACTCCTTCAAAACCCTTCCTAAAGATGTCGCCTTTTCTTTGTGTTCCAAACGGAAACAAGAGCTCCATAGTACAATTTGAATCAATATCGTCAGTGGTCCGTCAATAATCTTTCACATGTACCACAAGAAAGAGCAGAAGTTCGTTCGGGCAGAGTACTAAGAAAGTCCAAGGTGTTAAAGTATACGCTGCCCAAGTCTTAGGCCTATATCTATAGCCACGGGGACAAGAGTACTAAGAAAGTCCAAGGTGTTAAAGTATACGCTGCCCAAGTCTTAGGCCTATATCTATAGCCACGGGGGCAAGAGTACTAAGAAAGTCCAAGGTGTTAAAGTATACGCTGCCCAAGTCTTAGGCCTATATCTATAGCACGGGGCAAGAGTACTAAGAAAGTCCAAGGTGTTAAAGTATACGCTGCCCAAGTCTTAGGCCTATATCTATAGCCACGGGGCAAGAGTACTAAGAAATCAGGGTTAAAGTATGTGCCCAGTTTAGGCTATATCTATAGCACGGGCAAAGACTAAGAAGTCAAGTGTTAAAGTATACCCCAAGTCTTAGGCTATATCTATAGCCACGGGCAAGAGTACTAAGAAAGTCAAGGTGTTAAAGTACGCTGCCCAAGTCTTAGGCCATATCTATAGCCACGACTTTCATATAAGAAAAAAGAAGGAAATGACGTTTAACTAGTACGTCCAACAAAGTAAGGAATAGTTAACTAGTACGCTCAACAAAGTAAGGAATAGTTAACTAGTACGTCCAACAAAGTAAGGAATAGTTAACTAGTACGTCCAACAAAGTAATGAATAGTTAACTAGTACGCCCAACAAAGTAAGGAATAGTTAACTAGTACGTCCAACAAAGTAAGGAATAGTTAACTAGTACGTCCAACAAAGTAAGGAATAGTTAACTAGTACGTCCAACAAAGTAAGGAATAGTTAACTAGTACGTCCAACAAAGTAAGGAATAGTTAACTAGTACGCCCAACAAAGTAAGGAATAGTTAACTAGTACGTCCAACAAAGTAAGGAATAGTTAACTAGTACGCCCAACAAAGTAAGGAATAGTTACCTAGTACGTCCAACAAAGTAAGGAATAGTTACTATACGTCCAAAAATAAAATAGTTAACTAGTACGTCCAACAAAGTAAGGAATAGTTAACTAGTACGTCCAACAAAGTAAGGAATAGTTAACTAGTACGCCCAACAAAGTAAGGAATAGTTAACTAGTACGCCTAACAAAGTAAGGAATAGTTAACTACTACGCCCAACAAAGTAAGGAATAGTTAACTACTACGCCCAACAAAGTAAGGAATAGTTAACTACTACGCCCAACAAAGTAAGGAATAGTTAACTACTAAACCCAACAAAGTAAGGAATAGTTAACTACTACGCCCAACAAAGTAAGGAATAGTTAACTAGTACGCCAACAAAGTAAGGAATAGTTAACTACTACGGCAACAAAGTAAGAATAGTTAACTAGTACGCTCAACAAAGTAAGGAATAGTTAACTACTACGCCCAACAAAGTAAGGAATAGTTAACTAGTACGCCCAACAAAGTAAGGAATAGTTAACTACTGCACAAAGTAATAGTTAACTAAAAACAGTAAGGTTACTACGAAAAAAGTAAGAATAGTTAACTACTACGCCCAAAAAGAAGGAATGTTAACTAAACAAGTAAGGAATAGTTAACTAGTACGCCCAAAAAGTAGAATAGTAATTACGAAGTAAGAATAGTTAACTACTACGCCCAACAAAGTAAGGAATAGTTAACTACTACGCCAAACAAAGTAAGGAATAGTTAACTACTACGCCCAACAAAGTAAGGAATAGTTAACTACTACGCCCAACAAAGTAAGGAATAGTTAACTACTACGCCCAACAAAGTAAGGAATAGTTAACTACTACGCCCAACAAAGTAAGGAATAGTTAACTAGTACGCCCAACAAAGTAAGGAATAGTTAAATACTACGCCCAACAAAGTAAGGAATAGTTAACTACTACGTCCAACAAAGTAAGGAATAGTTAACTACTACGCTAACAAAGTAAGAATAGTTAACTACTACGCCCAACAAAGTAAGGAATAGTTAACTATACGCTAACAAAGTAAGGAATAGTTAATTAGAAAAATAAGAATAGTTACTACTACGGAACAAAGTAAGGAATAGTTAACTACTACGCCCAACAAAGTAAGGAATAGTTAACTACTACGCAAAAAGTAAGATATTAACTACCCCAACAAAGTAAGGAATAGTTAACTACTACGCTAACAAATAAGGAATATTAACTACTACGCCCAACAAAGTAAGGAATAGTTAACTACTACGCAAACAAAGTAAGGAATAGAACTTACGCCCAAAAAGTAAAAGTTAACTAGTACGTCCAACAAAGTAAGGAATAGTTAACTACTACGCCCAACAAAGTAAGGAATAGTTAACTACTACTACAAAGTAAGGAATAGTTAACTACTACGGCAAACAAAGTAAGGAATAGTTAACTACTACGCTAACAAATTAAGGAATAATTAACTACTACGCCCAACAAAGTAAGGAATAGTTAACTACTACGCCCAACAAAGTAAGGAATAGTTAACTAGTACGTCCAACAAAGTAAGGAATAGTTAACTACTACGCCCAACAAAGTAAGGAATAGTTAACTACTACGCCCAACAAAGTAAGGAATAGTTAACTACTACGCCCAACAAAGTAAGGAATAGTTAACTAGTACGCCCAACAAAGTAAGGAATAGTAACTACTACGCCCACAAAGTAAGATAGTTAATACTAGCCCTAACAAAGTAAGGAATAGTTAACTACTACGCCCAACAAAGTAAGGAATAGTTAACTACTACGGCAAACAAAGTAAGGAATAGTTAATTACTACGCCCAACAAAGTAAGGAATAGTTAACTACTACGCCCAACAAAGTAAAGAATAGTTAACTACTACGCCCAACAAAGTAAGGAATAGTTAACTACTACGCCCAACAAAGTAAGGAATAGTTAACTACTACGGCAAACAAAGTAAGGAATAGTTAACTACTACGCCCAACAAAGTAAGGAATAGTTAACTAGTACGCCCAACAAAGTAAGGAATAGTTAACTACTACGCCCAACAAGTAGGAATAGTTTACTACCCCAACAAGTAGAATAGTTAACTACTACGCCCAACAAAGTAAGGAATAGTTAACTACGCGCAAACAAAGTAAGGAATAGTTAACTAGTACGCCCACAAATTAAGAATGTTAACTATACGCCAACAAAGTAAGAATAGTTAACTACTACGCCCAACAAGTAAGGAATAGTTAACTACTACGCCCAACAAAGAAAGGGAATAGTTAACTAGTACGCCCAACAAAGTAAGGATAGTTAACACTCGCCCAACAAAGTAAGAAATAGTTAACTAGTATGTCCAACAAAGTAAGGAATAGTTAACTACTACGCCCAACAAAGTGAATAGTTAACTAGTACGCCCAACAAAGTAAGAATAGTAACTAGTACGCCCAACAAATAAGGAATAGTTAACTAGTACGCCCACAAGTAAGGAATAGTTAACTAGTACGCCCAACAAAGTAAGGAATAGTTAACTACTACGCCCAACAAAGTAAGGAATAGTTAACTACTACGGCCAACAAAGTAAGGAATAGTTAACTACTACGCCCAACAAAAAGGGAATAGTTAACTATACGCCCAACAAAGTAAGAATATTAACTACACCAAAAAGTAAGAAAAACAGTACCAACAAATAGGAATAGTTAACTATACGCCCAACAAAGTAAGGAATAGTTAACTAGTACGCTCAACAAAGTAAGGAATAGTTAACTACTACGCCCAACAAAGTAAGGAATGTTAACTACTACGCCAACAAAGAGAATAGTTAACTAGTACGTAACAAAGTAAGAATAGTTAACTATACGCCAACAAAGTAAGGAATAGTTAACTAGTACGCCCAACAAAAGGATAGTTAACTAGTACGTCCAACAAAGTTTAACTAGTACGTCCAACAAAGTTTAACTAGTACGTCCAACAAAGTTAATAGTACGTCCAACAAAGGTTAACTAGTACGTCCAACAAAGTTTAACTAGTACGTCCAACAAAGTTTAACTAGTACGCCCAACAAAGTTTAACTAGTATGTCCAACAAGTTTAACTAGTACGCCCAACAAAGTTTAACTAGTAGTCAACAAAGTTCTAGTACGTCAAAAAGTTAACTAGTACCCAACAAAGTTTAACTAGTACCCAACAAAGTTTAACTATACGCCCAACAAAGTTTAACTAGTACGTCACAAGTTTAACTAGTACGCCCAACAAAGTTTAACTAGTACGCCCAACAAAGTTTAACTAGTACGTCCAACAAAGTTTAACTAGTAGCCACAAAGTTTAACTAGTACGCCCAACAAAGTTTAACTAGTACGCCCAACAAAGTTTAACTAGTACGTCCAACAAAGTTTAACTAGTACGTCCAACAAAGTTTAACTAGTACGCCCAACAAAGTAAGGAATAGTTAACTAGTACGCCCAACAAAGTAAGGAATAGTTAACTACTACGACCAACAAAGTAAGGAATAGTTAACTAGTACGCCCAACAAAGTAAGGAATAGTTAACTACTACGCCCAACAAAGTAAGGAATAGTTAACTAGTACGCCCAACAAAGTAAGGAATAGTTACTAGTACGCCAACAAAGTAAGGAATGTTAACACAGCCCAACAAAGTAAGGAATAGTTAACTACTACGGCAAACAAAGTAAGGAATAGTTAACGTAGGTTTCACACAAAATTAACGTAAATTTGAAGACCTAATTCAACGGTCGCGAAATGCTTCTTATCTGCAATATGTCTGAGAGCAAGGCGAGATCATCCGTGAAGTCTAAGTCCTCCAGTTTTGATGTCCACTGAATGTTTATTCCCATAAAGCGCCACTGTCTTTGCACCCCTCGTGTCTTAGAGAATTTTGCCTTCTCTCAAGCAATAGACAAAGGGATTGTACAAATGGGTTAAGAGAACATTTATGTTATCCTTGAGAATTTCTGAGTTTGTTGACTGCTTCGGAGCATCTCTGTTCGTTTTCTTCGTTCAGTTAGTGCATGATGTTTCGATATGATGTAATGATGACGTTGTGGGAGCATAATTCAAGCAGTATCTGACTCTTCTTCTGTGATCAACTTCTGCTATGCGACTACTCCGGTATGTTCATAAATAAACAGGGCGGTACGTTTGGGTCTTCACCAATCCCACATAGTTTGTTTGTAGGGTTGTTCTTCTTTTGTTCATTCTTTACGACCAATTTTAATCACTCTTTGTGATAGGTTTGATCTTTGCCAAGAACGTGTATACGTTGCACATTGGTTTGTGGGGTCCCTAAACGCATATATTCACACATTTAGGACATGCGCATCCTATTTCAGCCACGTTTCTGTTGGCTATATTTTCATTCTCCACTGCACAGGATGTACAGACCTGCACAAAGCTGTACAGACGCAATATTCGCCCTCAGACAGTTAGTAGAAAGGACTATCGAATCCGACAAACATTTACACGTTGCATTTGTAGATCAGGAAAAAGCGTTCGCCCGCGTAGATAGGCCCGGGTTGTGGAAAATACTAACAACCTATGGGTTAATGAACACCTAATCAACCTTTGCAAGAACATTTATACTGACAGCCAATGTACGATTAGAACAAATACAGGATTATCAGAAAAGTTTCACGTAGGGTCAGGAGTAAGACAAGGCTGCGTACTATCCCGCTGCTATTCATCACGTACATTGACCACTTTTTGTAAAATAGCTAACACCAGCGAAGGAAACAACCTCGGAGAACTCTTAAATGAATTTCTTTTTGCAGACGATCAGGCAATCATATCAACAACAGAAGACAGCTACAACAACACATAAACAGACTCCAGTTAGCATGTAACGAATACAACATGAGAATTAACATCGACAAACAGAAGTAATGACATTCGCCAGAGAGGAAAACACTACCAACATCTCCATCGATAATCAACTAAATCAAGCAAAGATTTCACATACCTGGGAGCATTTTTCAGCAAATGGAAGAATAACTAATAAATTCAACACAGATGCAACAAAAGCAAACCAAATGATAGGGCAAATGACGCCAACAAAGTAAGCAAACACGTCCCAGAAACAAAAAGGAATGTTAACTAACTACGCCCAACAAAAAAATAGTTAACTACACGGCAAACCTGGAATGAACAACCCCAAAATTAAGAAAAACTAGTCCAACGGTGGAATGTTCTACTGCAGAATGCTGGGTGTAACGAAGGAAGAAGTCCTCTTTTTGAGTCCACTGAAGTTTTTTCAGAAAAGATGTCGCACCGGTTTTAGAACCTTCCTCAAGAATAACAAAATTTTAAAGGGGTTAGGACTTTTGTATCAGACTGATTTTTACCTTCGGACATCTACCCCAAAGTTGGGCAATGTTTTGTATGATGTAATGGGTACAAAGCAAAAGGCCCCCGGAAAACCTGCATGCAAATTTTGGACTTTCATAAATAACAGAGGGGGACGTTTGAGGTCTTCCCCAAACATATTTTTTAGGGCCTGTTTCTCAGAAATCCCTCTTCCAGACCTGAACGCTTGTGAGGCACTAAACGATTCTTACAAGAAGAAAGAAGGAACTTTGCACAGGATGTGGCAGTCTTGCATGATGTGTTCTGGGGGCTGCTTTGGTGATCCACATGTGCAGGCAGCTGAGACCCATTCTTTGGAGTGTAGGCCCTACGCAGTGTTCCGTTCTAAGTCTGAAGACTGTTGTCTGCGATTTTCTGTTTTGTGTATTTATACTGTCATGTGCTGGGTTGTGTCCTCCGTTTGTTTTCTACCACACCATTTTCCCCGTTTGCTACAGTGCGCCCCAAAGAGCAATGCTACTTCGATATAGTGGATACAAAGCAAAAGGCCGTCCACGAAAAAAGTTAGTCCACATAGGTAGTGTCAGACACTATTTACGAAGCGCTCAGAAAAACCCGTTCTATAAATATCTACTTAATATGACGCTGGAAGACAAAACATAATTTTTTTAAATGTAAGATCTTTTCAAAGGGAGACTATTCCAAATTCCAACAAACAATTTCTCAAGATGGTCGTTCTTTAATGAGATAATTTTTGAAAGTAAGTAGCTGCAAAACGATAGCTACATTATAGACAAGCATTATCTGTGCAGCCAGTGATAGTTTATTGTTATTTCATTATATCCATAAGTTAAATTAAATGTTTTGTGAACACAGTTTTAATTTACAGATACAGTCTTTTATTATTTCAATCTTCATCATACCTACGACCGACCACAGTGAGTACACTCACTCTGTGTGACAAGTGACACTATTAACTCTTTCCACTCCCAGTTATTTCCTCAGTTGTAAAATTTAATTTAAGGAGACAAAAATGCAATGGGTTATTTTTTTCAAATCATAACTACTCATCAATAAATAAACATATTTTATTTTATCATATGATGCTCGTCCATCACGTGTGATGATGACCGCACAGATTTTCACCCAAAGGGGAATGTAGTTACGCTATGTTTGTCTGTGTGTGCGTAGATGACTAGTGAGCCCAATACGGGCTTGAAATGTTCGTGTACAGTGTGGGCAAGGTATACTTGCACTTGTGGGAAGTTTTACCGCCTTTCTGTTTTGACGTCTTTGCTCCATCCGTGCTGTTCTGTATCTTATCATATACTAATTTGAAGAAAACTGGACAACCTATTAGAATAACAAGGTTAAATAGCAATACATGGAATATTTTAGAAGAAACTGGGGCAAATATGACAACATAAATAGAACAAAATTATAAATTGTTAGTGACATATGCAACACCTACGTGACATTATAACAGCATCTTCAAAATGTATCCCTTTGTGCTTCTAGAAATCAATTTGTAATCCAATTTGTGAAGTCCAGGCAAAATTTTATGACAATATACACAATAGAAATGAAGATATGATGAAATGTTGACATCAAACTCATGTTGTGCTTTGATAGCCATTATATTATGATGATCGGGGACTGCCTAGAGTAGTTGATAGTAGCTCGGCCTGCTAGCTGTGAGGCGCCTCATAGCTCGGGTTCGAACCTACTGTCCGGCATTTGTTCGAGTCCCTGGTCTTACTCAGGACGATAACGTGAGTACCTCTGAAGTCGAGAAAATCTGCCTGTATGGCGAGGAATACAAATTTACAGTACATTGAGCACACGGCTGCCAGTGTAAAGTAATTTACAATGTGCACTGCTGCCATTGTAAGAAATTGGAAAAACAGATTTTCACGAAAATCAGTTTCAGAGATGGAACTTCGTCTGAGTTGAAAGCGGACGAAAAAAAAAAAAAAATTATGATGATCGTCTGCCTGATTCACATCGTTATATTCTGGATCGGAATAATTACTAATACTACTTATAATACAGTACTATAATCTGAAATGTCCATGCATTTTTCTATAAAAATCATCGCCTGATACACGCATGGGACGCTTATTACCTGAAAGGCCTGGTCCCACATTGAACTGTTTACAAATACTGCGTCTGTAGCAACAACAAATAAACTTGAAACAAATCGAAACTTTGGTGAATGAACAATGAATCAAAGAGAAATTTTATCGAACTATTAAGTGAAAACCGTTATCAATTCTTAAAATAAAATTAGTAAATTAAAATTTAGAAAGCTTGTACTCAATGTACTAATTAGCACCCGCACGACAGACATCTTGATTGAGGCTCAGTGTGCTGCTAAGACGTGGAAATGAAATGGTTCGAACCCAGCTAGGCGTCAAGCTTACTATCAACTACTCAGGCAGTCCAATAAAGGATGAAAAA
>JADZMA010001013.1:0-26563 GCA_020796225.1 Arion vulgaris
ATATATTTAAAAAAAAATGGGGACAAAATAAAACCCCTTCAGCCCCCTTTTGAATCTCCAACCATTCAGCTATTTCACCTTCTATTTTAATGATTGCATGCTGTTGTTTTATAGAGATTCTATGAGTTGAAATTATGTGTGTTGGAAAATGCATGTCTTTCATGATGTTAAATATTTTCTTGTGTTGTGTATGGTCGAAATCCTTGCTATAGTCTATGAAATACGCATGCATTTTCATGTTGTATTCTCTCATTTCCGATAATGAGTCTCATGCTTCAAATATGATCTCTAGTGCCTCTACCTCTTCTGAAACCTCCTTGTGTTTCATGTATTTTAATTTGAAATTTTTTGTTCCATCCTCTTCATTATGATTCTTGAAGGTTTTGCTGGAATGACTTATAAGGCAATAGTTATGTAGTTGGTCATAGTTTCAGTTTTCCCATTTTTTGGAGTAGGTATACATACTGATCTTTCCATTCCTTGGCCAGGAGGGCTATTCCATATCTTTGTGCACGATTTATGATATACCAACACGGGCACACCTCTATTTGAATCATATTTCCACTAGTATATCGTCCACCTGTGACTTCCCTCTCTTCATACTTTAACAATACAGTGACTTAATTATAGGGGTTTAAATTTTATTAAGTACACTGCATTTGATGATAAATAAGTGAATAAAATGTATCTACAATAATTTAAGGACTATGACTATAAATACGTTGTTCAAGAAAAAAAATTATATTGCTTTACAAAAAAACTTTGAACTGAAACTATCGTCATGCATTCACATCAACCCATTCTGCATACTTGGGAGACCTTTCGAAATTGTTAGTGCAATGTGATGTCATTTCAATTATCAATCACCAATAACAAGTAGTGATGATTTATTGTAAATATGTTTCCATTTTTCCCAATGTTAAGTACCAGTAAGTGTAAATTATAATTATTCCTAAAAAATGATACTTTTGTGATTCAAATGTAAACGTTTATTTTTTTACAGATAAAAACTATCATCACACCAAAAAGAACATATAACCACATGTTGTATATTTTACTTTTCTTCATGTTGTACCAGTATATTTGTCAAAGTTTAAGGGGAAGTTTTTCCCTGGGAAACAAAACTCTCGTTGGGAAATTTTGAGCATGGGCAATCGAGAACAAGTGGAGAAGATTACCATTATCATCAATAATTTGTTATTCCTTGGAGCTTTGAATTTTTTGTCTGCCCACAATACTTTTATTGAAACTAAACAGTAATACAAAATGGAGACAGCAGACGGTAGACACTAAAAAAACAAAAGGGTTTCAGTCGTAACAGAAAACAGCCAAATGGTTGTTGATTTCCCCTTTGTTTATTTTGTTTTGTTCCTGTTAGTGTCATTATGTTAGAGTAGCTTTTTTCCCGCTATATCAACTCGGGGAATTACTTGTTATATCATTGGTGCTGGAGGTATTGGGATCTTCTAGAGCATAAACTCTTCTACAAATATTTTTATTTACTATCACATGAGTAGTAACTATAGAGATCAAGTTTTACGATTCTTGACAATAAAAAATTTAAAAATTTTTAACCAAATCAGGGGCAATAATATCAAACACTAAAGTAGTTTTAGAAGAAAGCGTGAAGATACAATCAAAACGTTAAATTAATAAAGGAAAAGAACTTATTGTGTGGTCTTGCAAAACTAACTGGGGAAAAGCTGAGAATAGAAAATAAATTGACGAGTTTAGAAGTGGTTAATTCATTGCCTTGCTAGATAAATGGTAAGTGTTCAATCTGGACCGCGCCGTTATTTTACAAGTTAATTTTTTATCAGATACCCATAAGATTGTTGCCGGAGCTACGGATGGCATGTTTTGTCAAAACTATCGGCAAGTGCCCTGATTTTTCAGCATAGAGGTAACGAGCCATATTTCGTAAAATCCGGCACAATGAAGTCAATACCAAAATGCTTTATCTCTGTCCAGTATTAATACGTTTATGCCATATTGCCAGGACGTGCTCTATGTGACACTCGAATAACCGAAATCCCTTCTTGCTGCATACATTGCATTGTCTGTCTTCATTCGTGTACTTTCTTGATCTTGTTTCTGAGGAACCCTTTTTTACATCATAAATACATGACGTTTTTTCAGAAAAACAACAACACATTACAATATTCAACAAACACAATATCTAGACACAAAAAACAACGTCTAAACTACGTTTTACCTATCTTTTATTTTCATTTTAACGCTTGGGCACACACTATTATAATATGTGAACTATTCAAGCGTAATTAACATCAACATCGTTGAGCAACAGACTCATGTTTTTTAAATATAGAGTTTAAGTACTTACTAAACCATAGCCTCGAATTGACCTCGAATATGTCTCCTCAGACTATACCGACACTTCGCTTTTTTTTTCTTCTTCTAGGATCGTACGTTCATATATTATATCTATATATTCTCTAATCCTGTTTTGCCGTTCAGCTTCAGGTCAAACATTGAGACACCGGGACCTCTCTGCACCGTGTCTTTCCTTCTCTTCTCCAATCCTGAGTTCCTCACAGCTTCAGGGTAAGAAGACATTTATAGCACGGGCTTTGTGTGTGCTTCATAAATAGTGTCTTTCGTCGCCTCTATTATCTCTGAAGTCCTTTTTGCGGGCCGACCTTTTAGCTTTGTATCAACTGTACTGGGCAGCATTGCTCTCATGGCGCCCCGCCTGTTGGTAATCTGCTCATGTGGCCGAATAATTTAATTTGTTGCTTCTGATTTTCAGTACCTTTTTTCCTGATGTATTCATTTCTAAACCTGTCTCTTCTTGTTACTCCCAGATTCTGCGTGGACACTTCATATCCGTTGTACTAGTTGATGGATTCATGTCCTGTCTTAATCAGAGAGCTGTGCTTGCTGCTCTGCCCTATCCTATAAATCTAATAACTTTAAAAAACATCTCGTTACACAGGTATGAATCGATTTGTATTTACCTTGGTGAATCCTCGTTCCCTAGTCATACAACAAGAATTAAAATTAACCGCATAATGGCCGGGTGTGATGTTTTGGTGCATCGATAAACCATACCAAAGCTGTGCTATCATGGTTCTCCCTAAATAATCACATTGTGTAGTCTGCTACACCACATGTTACCTTAGATGGACATACACTCACCCGAACAGCATCTATGAGTTATTTGGGGTGTAACATTTGATCGCAGAGTATGTTTGAGGGACCATATCGACCAAGTTATTGCCAAGGCTCGCAACGCACTATCCGCACTGAGAATCATGGCGGCTGCTAACATTGAGCAACGCCTTCTTGTGCTCTTGTACCAAGGTATTGTTATGTCATGTATAGAATATACATGCGCTCTCCTAACAATTAGTCCTACGCAAACAGTGAGACTGGAAATAATTCAGAATGAGGCTATGCACATCATTCTGGGATGCACCAAAGATACACCAGGAGTGTCAATGGATTTCTTTATCTCCCAACTATTGCTAACAGAATTGAAACTTGGAGGGTTTTGATCCCTATCTAAGAATCAATGCAAACAAGGAACACTCTCCATGAAGAACTCATTAAGGAGAAATGGTGTAGACTCAAGAGAAGCAGATCATGGCTGAGTCAGGCGGAAGATACGCTTAGGAAAATATGTGATCCTTCCGGAATTGAAACAGGATTTAGAGCAGGACAGAGAACTGATGATCATATTTTTAGACTGAGCCAAATGATCATTAACGGGTTTCAGGGGAAAACACACTACTGCTGTATTCATTGACTTGCAACAAGCATACGACAGAGTGTGGCGAAAAGGATTGCTGGGTAAAATGTTAGATACAGGAATCCATGGTAAGATGTATCGTTGGGTGAAAACATCCCTCACAGACCGCACAATCCAGACAAAGATCAACAATGGCATCTTTTCCAAGCAGGTGCAAGAAGAAGGTCTACCCCAGTGGCTCCCCACTGAGTTGTACATTTTTCCCTCCTGTTTCTGAATGACATGCCCAAAGAGCTACTGACAGAAAAAGCATTATATGCTGATGACCTGGTTCTTTGGCACACCAGCAAGCAAGCACACTGGCTTCAGTGAAAGGAGGCTAAATGAAGACCTTGACAGGCTTAGTAAATACTGTGAGAACATGGAAATTGAAAGTGAACTACACCAAGACAACCTACTCTATTTTCACCAGGAGTAACAAGGTGGCAAAGAACAATATTACACTAACACTAGATGGTAATATTTTAAAGAAAGACGATAACCCAACATACCTAGGGGTGACGATGGATAGGCAGCGCTCATTTAACAAACATGTCCAAAACCTGAAGTTAAAGTCAAAAAAGATACTAAATCTCCTAAAACGACTTGCAAGTACCTCATGGGGCGCAAACAAAAACACACTTAGGCAACTCTACATCGGTTATGTACGCTCTGTAATGGATTGCAACCTAGCACTGCAGGCAACATGTAGTAAAACAACAAAGGAAGCTCTGGACAAAGTACAGAGCCAGGCAGTGCATTTCATCTCTGGAGGTATGAGATCAGCCCTACGCAGCATGTGAAATCCATACAAACATCGAGCCTTGCAGAATGCGTAGGAGGCAGCAGTAGTAGAGACAGGGAAAGATATAAAAGACTTAGTAGAAACCATCCTAACAGACAATTAGTAGACAACTGGCGACCACAGCACAGACTGAAGCAAAAACAATCCTAGATGTGGAATTGGGCCTGCAAAAAATATCACATGCCGGAGAACAGAGAAGAGACACAAATTGTACACACAGAAGTCCCTCCAAATTGTAGTCTCGCCTGTCCAAAAAATAAACACCACACTTACCAAAGACATCACCAAGAAGAACTCAGACCCAGTAGATCTCTGGATGGTGGCCCAAGACACCATACTATCTTTCCCAGACGAGTGGATACATGTATATACAGATGGCTCAGCCTTCTAGGGGACTATTAATGCTGGATACGGTGCACGAATAGAATACCCAGACAAATCGTGTGACGAGTTGCAAAATGCATGTGGAAAGTACTGTTCTAATTTTGAGGCCGAGCCCTATTGCCATTGAAGCTTCAGTGCACCATCTTACAAACATATTCCAGCTCCATCCCGAAAAAAACTCAGCACACTGTTATCTTTACTGATGGTAAGTCAGTGCTACAGTCACTAGAAAATGCAAACCCTGAGAGCCCAGCGTGCCAGTCCCTGGCTCTATCCATCAGTTCATTCATCAACACCTTTGCTGTCAAGCTTACCTTACAGTGGATACCAGGACACAGCAACATACAAGGAAATGAAAGAGCAGACATCCTTGCAAAGGCAGGGGCAAATAGTCAACAGCATGACAGACCAATAACTCTGCAGATGCTAAACAAATAATAAGAAGTAACAAGAAGGAGGAGTGGATGAATGAGTGGGCAATGGGCAAAACTGGCAGAGCCCTCTTTAAACACATGACCACTCCAAATCCCAAAGATGCTATAAATGACCTCACACGACAAGAACAAGTCATTATTTTCCGCCTTAGGACACAACATGTCCCTGAATGCTCACCTACACCGCATCCAACCAAAGATTGCCCCACAATGTCAACTGTGTGACTATTCAGAACAAACTGTCACACACCATCTCTTCCAGTGCCCTGCACTCAGTGACCTACGCCACAAGTACCTACCTCCAGACCCAGATGTTGAAAATTCTCTCTATGCTAACACACCACAACTCAGACAGACCTGTAAATTCACTGCCATGGCCTCAAGTCGAAGGGCAAATGCTCAGATGACTGCTGGATCGGAAAAGTAAAGTACCCCACCCCTCTTCTAAATCCAAACTGTGAGGGGCTTATTTGTGTGTCAGCAATGTGTCTTATGCGCTGTTCTTATCTGTTTTCTTATTTTTTTACCAGTGTGAATTTGTATAGTGAAATGTCTCTGTATGTTTCGTATTCTCTTTATTGCCTTTATTTTGCCATAATGGGACTATTACTGATTTTTGCCAGTCATCTGGAACTTTTCTTTCTGTCCAAGCTGCTGTGAATATTCTTTTTAACCATTTTACACCTATTTCGTTGCATGCTTTAATGGCTTCGTTGGTATGCCATCTGCACCTGGTGATTTGTTGTTCGGGCTGTTTTTTATTGCTGTTTCAATTTCTTGGATCAATATATATGATTCTGTTTCTTCCCCTTTTCCCTTTGTTGTGTATATATATTCAGTTAATTTAGTAGGATTGTAAATTTCTTGAAAATATTCATTCCATCTGGTCATTCTATCTGTTGAGTAATGGTGTTCCTTCCTTACTGTTTATGATAGTGGTAGGTTGTAGCTATCGTCTCTCACCAATGAGTTGCCTTGACACTCTTAAAAATTGATGTTCTCCATATTTGCACCAAGAGTTTTCTTTTTCTTTCTTGACTATTCTTTTCACCTCTCTTCTGGCTAGACGGTATTGTACATAGTCGTTATGGTTTTTAGATTTCTACCATGTTTGGAAACATTGTATCTTTCTGTATATGGCTGTTTGTATCTCCTCACCATTCTGTTTTTTGATGAGCGTTGGCTGGTCCTCTTGTGCCACATATTTTTAGTCAATTGTTTGATAGTTAGTTAGTCTTTTCTCTTGGGCCTGTGGGCGGCGCACAGTGCAGAGGTCATAGTTCTCCATGCCTCGCGGTTCGTTGCTATCTGTTTTAGGTCTTTAATGTTTTCTAGGCCCATCGTTGAGCCTTCTCTGATGATGGTTCTACGCAGAGTCTCCCTTGGTCTTCCTCGTTTTCTTTTTCCCTCTGGTGTCCATATGAGGGATTGGTAAGGAGTCTTCTCTCATCCATTCTAAGTGTGTCGCCGATGTAGTTCCAGCGGCGCTTTCTTATAAAATTTGATACATTTTCTTGCTTGGTCTCTTGTCTTATTTGTGTATTAGGTCTGAAATCTGACCATTTGATGTTCAGTATTCTTCTAAGACATTTATTCTCAAAGTTATCTAATTTTCTTCTAGAGCTTTTGTTGTTTTCCAACTCTCGCATCCATAAGTTAATACTGGAATCACACAAGAGTTAAAGATCTTTAATTTTAAGTGCTTGCTGAGTGAATTGGACTTCCATATGTTTGACAATTTGTTAAAAGCACTTGATGCCAATGCAATTCTGTATGAAATTTCTGGCGCTGTATCCCCCGTAGATGTCATCATACTCCCTAGGTATGTAAAACATTTGACTTTTTCAAAAGTGTAGTGTTTAGTTGGATATTTTCTGGACGCTGGTAAGGTCAACAATTTTTTTTTTTATGGTGTTCTTCTTCTTCTTTGTTGTTCTTCATGACCAATTTTAATCACTCTTTGTGACATATTTGGTCTTTGCAAGAAGTGTATACGTTGCACATTGGTTTGGTAGGCCCCTAAACGCATAGACCTTTACACGTTTAGGACATGTGCATCCGATTTCAGCCAAACCTCCTTAGTCGCCTCTCACGACATGCATGGCAGGTAACAGTGGTTCCATTCTTTACACCCCAAATTTGGGCCCCGTAACCACTCGGGCGTTTATGGTGTTGATTTGGAGACCAATTTGTCCTGAGATATTTTGGAGAAGGTTTGTTTTCTTTGAATATCTTGGTGATGAACTAAAAAGGGCTATATCGTCGGCAAAATCGGTCTTCTAAAATTTTATCAACCCATTTGATGCCCACTTTTGTGTTATTTGTGCATTTTCGCATGACCATCAATTGCTATTCCAAAGAGCATTCGATAAGACGCAGTTTGTTTCACTCCTGTTTCCACTGGGAACCAGTAAGAGTTCCCGAAATCTGTTCTTACACTGCAGCGCATTGTTTGATATGGAGGTTTTAAATACTTCCCATTCCTTCTCGATGTTATCAATTCTCTTGGGTGTTGTAGATCTGGTTCATTTCTTGATATAACTCGTCTCTGGTTGTTTCTTCCTCCAACTTTTAAAGTTTATAACAGGTTTTTTACAATGTTTGTTTCAGTTTTGTCTTTGGTCTCATCGATTGTCCTTTTTCAGTTACTACGACAGGTCGATGGTCGGTATCTATGTTAATGTTTGGATCACTCGGCGTCGTGATATATCCATTCTGCCTGTTTTTTTACAAGTTGTTATTACGATGACGTAGTCAATGGCCCCTCATTGACTACGTCATCGTAAGGAAATGACAGACGTGACGTCAGAGTCACAAAGGGCCCATGTGGGAGCAGAATGTTGACCGATCATAGATTGATGGGCCGCTCAACCTCCGCATCAAGCCTAGAAAACGTCACCAGGGTCGCAAACCAACAAAAAGCTGGCAGTCTCCAAATTGAAAAGCTCCGCTGTCACCGAAAGCTTAATAAGAGACCTGGACGACAAATTGAATGACCTCCAATTTGGCAAAACCAGCGTGGACGATGACTGGACCGCCTAGAACACGTGACCTATCTACTCTGAGCTCATAGGACACTCTGTACGCAAGAGCCACGACTGGTTTGACGAAAAAGACGAAGAAATCAAGTCATCCTTCCACGAAACATGAGACAAAAGAGCCTATCAAATGACCCATCATCATATCCAAAAAACAGCTTTCTAGATGCTCGTAGAAGGGCTCAAGAGAGAATCAGGAAATTACAAGACGCATGGCTAAAAAATCTATGAAATCCAGAATATGCGACAGACATGATTTCAAACGCTTCTACGATGCCCTAAAACTGTTTACGGACCTCAACAATCTCACCCCATCCCATACTGATGCAGATGGAGCAAGGCTACCAATTTACAAGCCTCAGATACTAAATCGCTGGGCAGAACACTTTTGTTCTGTCCTCAACCATCCATCCACTATATGTTATGAAGCCATAGAGCGCATGCCCCAGGTCCCAATCACCAAGCTTGATATTCCACCTACCTTGGGAGAGGTCAAGAAGACAACAAGCCAGATGTCCAGCGGGAAGGCACCGGGTGGGACTCAATACCAACCGGGAAATCTACAAAGAAGGAGGGCCCAAGTTGATGCTAAAATTGACAGAGTTATTTACATCCATTTGGAACGAACTGTGCCACAGGAATTAAAGGATGCCACTATTGTCCACCTGTACAAGCGGGGAAAAGGGAAACCGCCAGGCCTGATAACCACAGGGGGTCTCCTTTCCGTCAATCGCTGGCAAAATACTGGCCAGAGTCCTCCCCAATCGATTAATCGATCACCTGGAACAGGACTTACTCCCTGAGACCCAAGTGGCTTCAGAGCAGGTCGGAACAGCAGACATGATATTTGCTGCTCGCCAACACAAGAGAAATGCCAAAAGAGCACCGTAACCTCGATATGGCTTTGTCGATCTGACAAAGGCTTTCGACACGGTTAACAGGGAGGGTCTATGGAAGATCATGGAAAAATTTGGGTGCCCAAGGAAATTCATCAAGATCGTCCAACAGTTTCACGAGGGCATGATGGCACGTGCACTTGACGAAGGGGAGTTTTCGGGAAGCCTTCCATGTCACCAACGGCGTCAAACAGGGCTGTGTACTGGCCCCAACACTCTTCAGCATGATGTTTGCTGCCATGCTCACGGATGTCTTTGGGAAGGCACGAACATGGGAAAGATTAGATAGGACAGACGGTAACCTATTCAATCTTCGGAGGTTAAAATCCTCCACCAAGGTAAAAGAATCAACTATTTCAAACCTGTTGTTTGCTGATGACTGTGCCCTCGCTACCAACTCTGAGGAAGAAATGAGACTTAATGGACAAGTTCTAAAATGGCCTGTGATGGGTTTTGCCTCACCATTAACACCAAAAACATAGGTCATGTTCCACCCCGCCCCTAGAGAACAGTACACGATCCAGTCATCAACATTAAACACCAGTCTCCAGTCAACGGACAACTTTGCTTATCTTGGCAGCCTCCTATCCAGATCGGCAAACATAGATTGGGAGGTCCACAATGGGATATCCAAAGCCAGTGCTGCGTTGGGAAGGTTACGTGTCACTGTGGGGAACGGAAGGGGGAAAGCATAGTCACAAAGCTGAAAGTTTACCAGGCCATAGTGCTAACAACGCTGCTGTACGCAAGCGAGACATGGACAGGTATAGCAGACACGCAAAAAAAATTAAAAACCATTTCCACACAGCTGTCTAGCAGAATACTAAAAATAAACTGGCAGGACAAAAACTCCAGACAGCGAAGTCCTCACAAGAGCAAAGATCCCAAGCGTCAACACCCTGTTGCAGAAGGCCCAACTGAGATGGGTCGGTCACGTTTCTCGAATGCCTGATAAACGCATCCCAAAACAGTTGATGTATGGCGAGCTTGAAGGGGCAGACGTTTAGCTGGTGGACAGAAAAAAACGCTTTAAAGACACTTTTAAAGTGTCTCTGAAATGCTTCGATATAGACAATACGTGCTGGGAATCCTTGCGCAAGATCGCCAAATGTGGCGCTGTAACAAAAAGAGGAACCCGAATAGCTGAGAATCATCGTTTTGTTGAGTCACAGAAAAAGAGCGCGAAAAGACAGAGCACACAACACGCACATGTCAAACCCTTTGATCATGTATGCCCCACCTGTGGTCGGGGATTCTGTTCTAGGATTGGACTTACAGTCACCTCCGCACACACCAGAGGGGTGCAACGGTACACGTCTGAGATTGTTGTCATATCAGCGCGATGGACGGCTAAATTTTACAAGTATGTAATCAATCTGTGACGCTTGAAGCAAATTGTCCCATCTGTACCAAGTTTTTATGTGGCTCTGTCTATGTTGATAAAATGGGTTTGTTATTATAGACCATGTTCTAAACCCTAGATTTTAGCTCCTCCCCATTGTTGTTTCGTTCTGTTGATGTGTTTTCCCAAAAAGTCCTAAACAGTGTTCATGATCATTTGTTTTCTCCCCACTCTTCCGTTCAAATCTCCCATTACATAGATCTCTTTTTCTTTTGATGTTATTGAAATTATAGAGAAACTTTCAAGAAATCTTTTCGTTCTTTTTTGTTGTTATTGTCGTTATATGGGGCATATACTTGAATGTATGTTGTAATTGTCGTTAATGGGGCATATACTTGAATGTATGTTGTTATTGTCGTTACATGGGCATATACTTGAATGTATGTTGTTATTGTCGTTACATGGGGCATATACTTGAATGTATGTTGTTATTGTCATTACATGGAGCATATACTTGAATGTATGTTGTTATTGTCATTACATGGGGTATACTTGAATGTATGTTATTGTCGTTACATGGCCCTATTGACTGTATGTTGTTATTGTAGTTACATGGGGCACATACTTGAATGTATGTTGTTATTGTCATTACATGGGGCATATACTTGAATGTATGTTGTTGTTGTTGTTACATGGGGCATATACTTGAATGTATGTTGTTATTGTCGTTACATGGGACATATACTTGAATGTATGGTGTTATTGTCGTTACATGGGGCATATACTTGAATGTATGTTGTTATTGTCGTTACATGTGGCATATACTTGAATGTATGTTGTTATTGTCATTACATGAAGCATATACTTGAATGTATGTTGTTATTGTCGTTACATAGGGCATATACTTGAATGTATGTTGTTATTGTCATAATGGGGTATATACTTGAATGTATGTTGTTATTGTCGTTACATGGGGCATATATTTGATTGTATGTTGTTGTTTTCTCGTTCTCCATTATCGGTATGCTTATTATTCTTTCTGATATATAGTCAACATTAGTTATGAGTTTGGCTTTGTGTTCTTTTATAAGAAAGCCGACGCTATGTTTTGCTCTTGCATTTTGTCTACCCGCTCCATATTAGAACGTATTTTTAAGTACTTTTTTCTTGTTGTTTACTTTTTTTCTAATATCTGCAATACCTAGAATATGTATGTTTTTGTTGTCCATGAAATTTATTAGATCAGATGTTTTGTCGACAAGGTCACATATATTTATTAAATCAGATGTTTTGTCGACAAGGTCACATATATTTATTAAATCAGATGTTTTGTCGACCAGGCCACATATATTTATTGTTGCTATTCTGTTTGTTGTCATTGTCGCTCCTTGAACAAAAGAATTTAGCAATATTACTCACTGACGGTTTGCCGGGCCTGTCACAGTGGGGTGTTAGTCACTGAATTGATGACGTTTCAGGATAGTTACTAACCTATACCATTATGAATATTACACATTCTGTTGTTATGTTACATAATAATCCTTTATAATGAGAAATTCACATCTACTATATCCAATTTAGAAATTTTAATTATTTAACATTCAAATAACAGCGTTAGAATAAGTGTAAATAGTGATAACAAGGACATAAATGGAAGTAACATGTGCTAGATAGTATTAACATGTTGAGTTACTTTAGTCTCAACATCGTCGGTAATTAATATTGTCTGTAGTAGATAACAATGGTGGCGTATGTGGCTTAGGGGATACTATCCCCGACGTTCGGAGTTCGAATGACGCTGCGAACAGTCCAGCGCAGATTGTTTCGCTGGATTTTTTCAAAGGACGATGGAACCACCGTTCAGAAAGCAATGGCAAACTACTGAACGTAATAATGCATAGAAAAATTACAAACAGCGTTAAATAGCTTTGGTTGAATCACAAAGTTCTGTAAATGATATGCAATTACCTTTTTGATATTTAGATAACAATTGATTTATACGTTTAACAACGATGAAATTGATGATCAAATATTATTTGGAATGTTTCAGTCAGTACCAAATGACGCATCCGTTTCGTTATAAACTATACATTACTCTTTTCTCTCTCTCTCTCGATCGTTCTAAGGCGATTTTTATCATTCTATTGTGATATATAAACAGCTAAACATCAGAACGTAATATACGTGCACAAACCTTCAGCACCTATTGGAGCACAGTTGCTTATCCTTCGGTGGGGTGTTCGATTTCAGCCAGCCATTGTGTGCGGTTCGCTTTCCGCTAGCCTTGACTGTCCCAGCCGTAATCCACAAGGCAGTGTGTTGCCATTTTCTTTTAGCGCAGCGACACTTAGACGGCCTGCACTCCCGGCATTATGAACGTCATCTGCCAAGAAAACCGGTCGTTTTAATGAACACCTTGGTTTGCCGCCCGTTCAGGTTTGTTTGCTCCGCTAGTCGTTGATTGTCCCCAATCAACTATAAGGTAGCAGTAGCTCCCTGCGAGCGGAAACGCGCACTGGCTTTACATCTACTGGGTTTTCCAGTTTGTTGCATATTTTGGTGGGACGTAGCCCTCCTGTCTGCCATGCTTGCCGCTGCCGCGCTTGCACTGGTTTCGCCTCTGCTGGGCTTTCCAGTTGTTCTGCTCATGTGGGTGGGACGCACACCCTCTTGCCTGCCATGCTCCGCGCTGAAGATGTTTGCCTCGCTTTCCGCGTTTGCCGTGCCGGATTGCTCCTCGATAGGGCCCCACAGACTTTCCAGCGCGTCCGCTCTGCCCGGGCCCACCTCACCTTTTCCCGCAATTTCCCCAATGTGTTGCCGATCGGGGAAAAACCAAGCGCCCCAGGGAATGCCCAACCGACCCCCAGATACTAATCGGCTCAAGTAGTGCCCAAAAAAAGAAGGGCTTAATTTTCCCCCAACGCTGGTCAACGTCATTTGATGGTTTTATTCCCCCATCTTTAGATGGGGAATTTTACCCAGGGACCAAGGGGAAACTCATCACCTGGATACTAACGGCTCAAGAGCGTGCATAAAGAGAGAGAATCCCTTTTTTTCTGCCCCCGGAGGCCCCATTGTATCGTTCGGTTTTCCAGCGGCCGGGATGGGCTAGGGGTTCGTTCTAAAATTGGATCATTTTTCCCGACCGTATAAAATCATCCATTGACAAATTTTTGTTTTTTACATTTTAATAGTTCGGGCCGCGTTAAAAGGTATTTTTCCCCACACAAACCTTTATTTTGAAGATTTGACGTCAAGATGCCAATTTGGGCTCCACCCTTCAGCGTATTTAAAATGGGGAATCGTAAAATTAATCATTCACCGTTAATTTTGTCCCCCGGTGTCACCAACCATTTATTTTATTTAAGGGGAAGGTATATTTTATTATCAGTATTAGAAAAAGTTTTGAAGTGAAATTTTTCACTACCATGCAGAAGGTCGCAAACTGTATAGCTTTCAAAAACCAGACATGGTGGTTTATATCACAACTTACAAGACCAAAGGGGGAGAACACAACATGCTCTTGGTATAAGTAAAATGTCCTTGCCGTTGGAAAAACGGGACTGTAGCGATGAACGTAAGGAACACAAAAAAAGCCGGAAACGGGAAACTGACGTTTTTGAAAAAAAGATGTTATTGTGAGAGATTCATAAATGTTTAAAGAAATGATGGTTCCCTACGTAAATTGAAATCACGTCTGCGAATTATGGGATATTGAAAAATCTAAAAAAACCCTTTATGGAGGTTGTTAGGTAGGGTTTATTTTCGGAAATCTAGTACGGTCGGAATATGTTTGAAAAAACGCCCCTGATGCGCCGATGCAAAATCTGCGGGACAGGGAAGCGTGGGGACGGAAGGTTACGATATTGTATATCGACGAATTTTGGGGTAAAGCTCACCATATGTTTGATAATGAATGGCAATCACTAAAAGGGAACAAGAAAAGTAAAATTTTAAACCCAAAGGCAAGCGTTGTGATAGGTCGCAGGCAGCAAAGAAAATGGTCTTTCTGGCGCAGAACTTTTTTCAAGTACTGCACAGATGGTGGGACTACCACCGACATGAAGGGATTATGTTCAGGATTGGTTAGTGAACACATTTTGCCTGCTCGGGATGGGGGTTCATATATTGAAATTTCAATCCCTTTCATAATGTAGTGGCGCATGAGCAAAATTTCCCCACCTCATCAAGCAAAAAAACAAGAACTTGGCTTGCAAAAAAAAAATATATCGTTTTGTTGCTACAATTTCAAAACTGATTTGGGAAACGGGGTGGACAGACAAAGGGTCAAAGTTTTTTATAACGATAAAGTCATTTGAGCACCCCAACTGCCTTCGATTACCCCCTTTACCATTCACATCTCAATCCTAAACTTGTGGGCTCGTAAAAGTCGTTGCAGCAGAAACAAGTTTTCAAATTTCGGGGTTTAAAAGTCCAACACATGATTCCTAAAATAGAAAAGAATACGGGAACAAAGGAAGAGCATGTGCCCAAAGAAGATGATTTTAACGAGAGGGTTTTTTATTTTCCCAGCCCGCAGAGTGAATTTTTGACTTTGACCTGAATCAAATGCAAATCCATTTGCTTTCATTTTACCAATTGCCTCAAAATGGGACGGCAACAACTATAAAAGGTACCAATTTGACGCCAAAGATAATATCAACATAAAAACACTAAAGAAAAAAAAGTAACCATGTCACATTGCTTTTAAAATGTAATTTTACCCCTTTTGCTACATTCGCCATCATTTTGTGTATTAAAATTCAAACTTTGATTATCTTTTTGTTGTGCTTATAAAATTAAAAAAAAAAAGGTTTTTGATAAACAAACTACCAAATTAAACATAAAAGTAAAGTCGGGGTATATAAGCCCACAAAATTCTTTTTCCATCAGATAGTTTTTGTAATATTAAACCTTGTGTGATACAATTTGGAACGAACTATAGATTAATGGGCTTGGGGTTCCCCATCTGTGTTGGGGATCCCATCGCAGAATACTTTTGCACTCTACTTACCCCAGAGTAGTTCCACCTGCCCTCTTAGCCAGACCAAAAACTCCCGTCTGTTACCAGGGTCAACTTGAAAAAGGCAGGAAGAGCCCACCCTAATTGGCCGCCGTTTCCCTTGCGACTTTGCCCCCATTACCTTAAAACCTTTCAAGAATTGACTTTTTTCAAATTTTTTTTCCTACTATACAAGTTTTAAATTTCCCAAACTGACTTTAACATTGTTGCTTTTTTTTGTCAATTGAAACTCAAAGTATCCAATATTTTTTTTTCACCATTAGAAAATCGAAATGTATGTTCTAGACAAAATTTTGCAATAAATTAATCAGGGTTGTTTGGTTCTGTGTTATAAGGGAAAACATATGAAGAGACATCACTGAAACAAAAAGGTTTAATGAAAAGATCTATGAAGGGGAATATTTTTGTCTTTGCTATCTTCCAAAAAAGAGACAAAAAACACAGCGAAATTTTTAAACTTTTTTGAAAGACAATTATTATTTTACCACGCTGATAGCGATATAGGTTTTTTAAAAATATCACTTGTTCATCAAACGACATTTTTAAAAGTTTTCTACAAGGTTTTTTACGGACTTTACATTATAATCCATCAAAAAAAATTTTTGCATCGTTACAAATATTATCAACAGTATCTGCTTTGTGAAACAATTTTCCCACAGATTCGGGAACATCAGTCTCATTAAGTATTTAAACGGTAATTTTGCCCTTTTAGTAATGTGTAGGTTTTTGTTTCTTTTTTTATTTTATTAATTTTAAAATTCCCCATTTTCCACTTTGATCATATATATAAGAGAGAGGAAAAAAAGAATTTTGGGAATTTAAAAAATTTCAGTGTTTAGCCGCTTTAAAAAATAGACATCGGGACAATCTCTATATAATTAAGAGAGAGAGAGAGAGAGAGAGAGAGAGAGAGAGAGAGAGAGGACAATATACGAATATTGAACATAACAAAACAGTGTTTAGCCGCTTTAAAAAAGACAATCGGGACAGAATCCTTTTTCGCTTTTTTTTCAAATGCTCACAACTGTATTTATTTTTTTTTTTCTTGGCAATTAATGAGTAAAGCTTGTCGAACTTTTTAATCATTGCATTAATGGATATCTGAATCTTGATTTTGATCTGACTTTCAAGGAAGCCCAAATTTAATAATAATAATCATTGCCTCGTACCGTTATATTTACATGGGGCCTGCAAAAATTTCCCATACGCCTATCCGGGGAAACTGCTCAATCTCCTCCATGAAACTGAGCCCGATATTTCCTGCCTCCCCAGAAAAGTTTTTTTCGGTCTCTTTAGGTCACTTTTTTTAAAACCCTATGATTCCTTCAATGCCTGCTTTGATATTCGTGATCATTTCTCCCGGGGGCCCCAACATATTCCATCTTCTTTTCATAACAGTTGTCCGTGGTTGACCAGACATTCCTGATTTCATCACTCTTTCTGAATTCGTTCCATTTTATATTCATTATTTTTCGCAATCTATTTTCAAATCATTCCTTGCTCTTATCTTTGTCTTTTTCCAACTCTCCAATGTTGGGTTATAAAACTTAATTAAAAAATTGCATTTCCCTATTTTATTTAGACTTTTAAAAGTGATCCCAATTGTACATAATTTATTTTAACATTTCCTGTGCAATCAAAATTGCTACCTAAATAGGTGAACTGCTCTGTTTTTTTTATCATTTTAGACCATGTCATATCTGCATTGCCATAGGGTCTTCATTATATTTTTTTTTTTGTTTATCTGCAGTCCAATTTTTGATGCTATAGATGAAAGTTGTCTGTTTTTTTTCATTCTTGGTTGTTTTATTTAACACGGCAATATCTTGCAAAACCCAAATTTCTAGTTGACTATTTTCACCCAATCGATGCCAGTTTCCCCCCTGCAAATTTTCGCATCACCCAGTCAAGGGACCCAAACAATAGCGGAATGAATACAACCTTGTTTTTACCCCGGGTTTCAACCAAAAACCGTCGCGTGTCCCCCGTCTTTGAACTGCACACTGGAACCATCATAGAGGTTTAAAAGGGGGTTTTTTGTCTGGTTTTCCCATGCACAAGAATATTCACGGAGTTTGTGACTATCAAAGGTTTTTTTTAAAATCGAAAATCTGTATGAGTGGTTGTTGAAAAAGTTCCTGATAAGACCGATTTATGCTTTTTTTAATTTGTTCTGTGTTTGTTTTTAAAACCGTTGCCCCTTCCGTCATAGCATCTAATTTTCGGAGTCTTAAAATAGTAATAATTTTATAAAACAAAAAAGAACAAAAACCAGCCCTTGAAACAAAACAGAAAGATCCTACGAATAGAACCATGGAAGAAAAAAAAAGGACACTGATGTCCTGAAAGAACAAAAAGTTAAAGAAATTTGCGATAAAACATACTATTCAGAAAAATTTAAAACCCTTTGGTCACATCAAGAGTCTCATGGCCGGGAAAGAAAATACTAGAGGGCAGGGCCCCAGGCCCAGAGGCAGACCAAGAAGAAGATGGAACAAGATTTTAAAGAATGAGAACATAACCATCAATAAGTGGGTGAACTAACACGAGACAGAGTGAATTTAGATGCCCCAAAAAGAGGCAAGGTCCAAAAAAGGATAGCTTTTTTGATGATGATGATTAAAAAACAACGAAAGGGATAAACCCCCATTCTATAAAAATAGTCAAGATGTTCAAACTATGTCTTTTTATGCAAATTTTTTTATAGTTATTATTGAAAACCAGAATCATAAACAATGACAAAGAAATTTGTCAGATGTCAATTTTTCCCAGAACAGAAGAGAACGAATAGTTTGGGATTGTATTGGAAAAACAATAAATTTTCAGAAAACCGTGACGGATTTTTTTAAAAGAAAGACAAAAACGCACAATTATGGAAACCTTTGACAAAAGCTTTTGATTCATGGGGATGGCGGGGTGACCCGGGGGGCATGGTTTTTTTGGGGCGTATAAACCGAGGGCAAAGAATTGAAAAAATCGAAATTGAAAAGTTTAAATTTGGTTTTTTTTATAAACATGTTTATTAGTAAAATTTATATTTTTTCGACAAAAATATCGATCATAAAAAGGACTAATGGGCGTAGAATTCAAATATTTTTAATTCTTTACAGTCAAACAGAGGTAATAAGAACAATTAAAAATGTGCAGGAGGGAAAACATGGGACAAAAATGATAGCTATTTTTTTAGATGGTAAAAAAAATGATGAGTTATTTTATTACAAAAACGCATTAATAAAATTTGTCTATAGAAAAAAATGATTTCTAAATTTAAAAACCCTTTGAAATTGTTGATCACATAGTATTGAGGTGTTCCCAGAAAGTATAATCCCTTTTTTTTTTAAAATTTAAAACCCGACTATTATAATTTGAATTTATTTCATCCCTTTTACTTTGTTACAGGACAAACAAGTATTGCATTTTCTTCGTCTTACTTGATAAATTTTTACTTTTTTTTGTCAATTTAGAAATCAAATTCATTATTATTTTTTTTTTAAACATCAGACAATTTCTAGCTTGGTTCTAGAAAAAAAATGTTCAATTAAATGAATTAAGATTATTTTATGTTATTAAAAAAAACTTTATGAAGTAAACATTGTATATTAAGGGGAATAGATTCAGATCAAAAAAATGATTTTTTAAAAAATTAAGATTGTTTATGTTTTTAAATAAAACTTTATGAAGTGATATCATTGTATATTGCTGGAATAGATTAAATATAAAATGATTTTTTTGAAATTTTTTTGGGAACAAGTGACGCAATTTTTTTTTACATGGGTCACAAGTTTTGTCCAGATATTAAATCTTTTGGTACGTTACAAAATTTAACATTAATGTTTTTGGGAAAAAAGGTTTCAAAAATTATGAATACGCTTTGGAAATATATTGCTAATGTTTGACTTTCATGAATGTGTGTTGTTTGTTTCATATATTAAGGTTTTCTAGTTTTTTTTAACTCTCTTTTCATCAACATTTGCCGTTTGTTCATATTATATATATATATATATTATATTTTTATACTGCCCGTCCAGTTTGAAAATACTATTTCAAACAAAAAGATTTATATTGATGGTTTTGTCATTATATCAATTTTTTCCTACATCCCTTCAGTTCCCCTGAACAATCTTCCTTTGGGCACCATCTACTTTTCCCTCTGTTGATGTGTTGTGTATGCAAAGACAACCCCTATCTACTTTTCCCTCTGTTGATGTTTGTGTATAGCAAAGACTTGTAATCCATTCCTTTTTTTCCCTGTTGATGTGGTTTTTTTAAAAGACTTGTACATCCATATCACTTTTCCATCTTTGATTGTTGTGATAGCAAAGACTTGCATCCCTATTCTTTTCCATCTGTTGATGTGTTGTGTATGAAAAATTTTCATCCTATCTATTTTTTTATCTGTTAGTTTGGGTATAGCAAAGACTTTATCCCTATCTACTTTTTATCTGTTGATTTTGTTAAGCAAAGACTTGTACACCCCTATCTCTTTTCCATCTGTTGATGTGTTTGTATAGAAAACTTGTCATCCATATCTACTTTTTCCCTCGTTGATGTTTTGTTAGCAAAGACTTTTACATCCATATCTACTTTTTCCCCTGTTGATGTTGTTAAAGACTTGGGCATCCAAACTCTTTTCCATCTGTTGATGTGTTGTGTATAGCAAAGACTTGTACATCCATATCTACTTGTCCATCTGTTAATGTTTTTTAGCAAAGACTTGTACATCCATATTACTTTTCCATCTGTTTTGGGGTTTGAAACAAAAATTGTACATCCATATCATTTTCCATCTGGATGTGTTGTGTATAGCAAAGACTTGGACATCCCTATCTACATTTCCATCTGTTAGTGTTGTGTATAGCAAAAACACATCCATATCTACTTTTCCATCTGTTAATGTGTTGTATAGCAAAAACTTCACTATATCTTTCCTATCTGTTGATGTGTTGTGTATAGCAAAGACTGTACATCCATATCTACTTTTTTCCCTCTGGATGTTGTGTATAGCAAAGACTTAACCCATTCACATTTCCATCTGTTGATGTGTTGTGTATAGCAAAAAATTGGGCATCCATATCTATTTTCCATTTGTTGAGGGGATAGAAAAGGGCTTTGGGCATCCAAACTACTTTTTCCCTCTGTTGATGTGTTGTGTATATCAAAGACTTGTACATCCATATCTATTTTTCCACTGTTGATTGTTGTGTTTGAAACGAATACATGTACTTACATTATATTTTTTAAAGATGCAATTATTTTTTTTTCCCAAAGCTCTTTATATACAATGCATTTGACCCAATATTTTCTGAATTCTTCTTTTCTTCTTCTTCATTGCGTTCGTTCCTTACACAAATTTTAATCACCTTGGGAAAGTTTGATCTTTTTCCAAGAACGGGATACGTTGCACATTGGTTTTGGGAGGCCCCAAATGCATAGACTTATACACGTTTAGGACATGTATCCGATTTGCCAACCTCCTTGTCGCCTCTTTGACATGTGTGGCCAGTGGTTCTATTTTTACCCCAAATTTCCCCAACCACTGGGCTATAATTTTTCTTTTTTTTTTGCAAGTAATGATCGTTTTTTTGAATTTCTTTTTTAGCATTCCCCCCATTTGTCAAATGCCCAATTATTTAAAAATTTTGATATTTTTTTTGTGACTGTTGACTACATCACATGATGGTAAATTGGGTTTTTTGTGCAGAACTATCAGCTTGTTAATAATTTTTAAATTTTATTTTCTTTAAAGTTAGAACTAGCAGGTCCGACTTTGTTTGATGGAGCAATGCATGGAAAACATTTAATTCACTTAATTTTCTGAAAAAAAAATAGCAATATTGATAACAACAAAAATTTCTGTGTGATTGCATAACAAAAAATATCATTAACCCCTTATCAATTTTTTGAACTGCAAATATTTATATGTATTTAGGGGAAAAACGAACAAAAAAATTTGGAAATTTAAAGAAGGAGAAATAGTAAAAAATGTCTTCAACCCCCAGTTACAACTGTTATAAGATAGAGAAATGGGAGACATTTTGCATATATTTGGGAAGGGGTGGGCCCAATAATTAATGAGTTATTAAATAAAGCAAATGGTTCAAGAAAGTTTAGTTTAGTTTAGTCTTCGGGTCATCATCACTAAACGCCTAACCAATTAATCTATAAGTTAATCAGGGCCAATTTGATTATTTTGCCAGATTTGAGAAATTGGCCCGATTTAAAAATTTGGGAAACTTTTGTTTGTTCCCTTTTGGGTTGGGGGAAAAATTTGGTTTCTTTATGGCTTAAATGGTTTTTTCATGTTGTTTTTTAAAAAATTTTTTCTGGTGTTCAAAATCTTTATTTTTGTTTTTTTATAAATTGTCTGGTTTAAAGTTTTTCTTTCAAAACTGGCCCAATCTCCTCAGTATTTCCATCAGCTTTGGGGACTAGCGCACCTTTTTTTTGTGGTTTTTGTTCTTTTGGGCTCAAGCTGCCTGTTAGTTATTCCAAAACTTTAATTTTTGTTGTTTAAGTCTGTTGCTGTTTTAGAATCACCACTATTACGTGAACTGAAACGCCCTCTCTCCCATAATGAATTTATAATATCAGCATAGTACATTGCCAACTTTGTACCGTAGTCATACCAAAACATACCCGCAGTTATTCCCCCACACCTGCATGCCCTGGGACAAAATAAAATGATCTTTGTCAGCAACCTCCCCCCCTACTCCATCCCAAAGTCTCCCAGCCCCTCCGGTTTCAACTTCTTTAGCATTACTCATTGAAAATCATTCCAAAAAATTTAATCTTAGTAATAAATGATAGGTTTTAAGAAGAAATTGGGAAATTATTGAGGAAACAAGTAAGAATATTTTCAAAACATTATGCGCCATGGTTACCGGGCCCACATTTGGGGGGTAAAGAATAGAACCACTGTTACCTACCAGTATGTCGTAAGAGGGGACTAAGGAGGTTTTTATGAAAACGGGTGCATTTCCAAAGGAAGTCTGCGTTTAGGGTTACCAAACCAATTCCGTATAAAGTTTTTGGGAATTTTCAAAAAATATCAAAAAAGGGGGATTAAATTTGGGCGAAAGAACGAACGCAAAGAAGAAGAAGAAGAACCATTGAAAAAGGGCACGATCGAGAAACTTAAATGAACTTTTCTGAGAGTGACAAGAAAAAAGTCCCCAATTCAATGGCGCTTTACAAAATACCAGGGCGGAGGGGGGGAGAAATTATTGCCGGGAAGATGTATCGTAAGCGGGGGATGTTTTTTTAATTTTATTATATTAATAAATGATTGTATAGTGCCTTTAATTAAAATGTCAAAATAGTGCTAACACCAACCATTTTTAAAAAATTTTGGGTTTTTAATTTCTGACCAGGCAGTCGACCATGGTATGTAATTTTGTTTGGCAACACCTGGTTATGGAAGCAGATTTACCTTTCAACCCGTGGAATTGTACGTGACGTCAGGAATGACAATTTTCTTTCACTAAGTCGCATTGATTTTGGGTATGATTATTTTGGAGAGATGTCATGTATAACTATTCCTTTTAAAAGGGAGGATTAATACATGTTAAATTTATGTTGTATTTTATAATCTGTCTACGAATTAGCAAAGAGTAAACATTAAATGTTTGATGTTGTATGCCCCTACGTTGTTTGGGGATCGGTTTAGAATGTTTTGATCTTCTATCGTGTACTGTTTTCAAAAAGCAACTGAAAAAAGTGATATGGCTTAATTTGGATCTCATTTTTACTGTTTAGTGCAAAAATTACAAAACATTAATTGATTTTTATTAATACCCAAAAACTAGCGTATTTTTGATGACATGTTTATTTATATATATATATACTTTTATAAAATATATATATATATATATATTTAGAGAAGGTAAAATCATAATTTTACTGTATTTTTATTGAATTTTGGGTTTGATTAAATTTTGGGTTTTTGGTTTTGGTTCGACACTTTACCATGTAAACCAAAGGGGTATTCTGAACATATATTTAGCTGTGATTAGATTGCTGAGTTTTTTGAATTTTCTTTTTGAATGTCAGATTAGCTAATCAGAAGGGGAAATGATTAATAAGAAAGGAACGATTTAGAAAGGATTAATAAGTTGAATAAATATCCCTAGATTAATATAGTTAAAGGAGTGCTAAAGATGTAATGTAGATGGGTCACAAAGATCCAGAATTAAACTTCGTCAGTGGTGGCATGAGTTCGGAACGGCCCTTGACATAAAATTTTCGTTTCGGAAAGTGTTTTAGTTTTGATTGCCCCATTAGGTTTTTGATTTTGGAAAAGGGGGCGTCACTTTTACAAAGAACAGGTAGCTCCCTTATGTCCCCATATTAGCAAAGATTGATCATTCTTCAAGAACACCCCCCGAATACAGTTTTTCCCAAGGAAGTCGTAATGTTGTATTTTCAATACAAAATTGGGTTTTTCAAACATTTATCAAAAAATCACAACCTAGAGAAAAAGGCCATCTATGGAGGTTTTAGATTTTGAACCACCGGATTTTGCAAATATTGATTTGTATATATCTTGCCGCAGAGTTGACGTTTAATTTTTTAATTGAGAATGACAGTCAATAGATACATCAGGTAATGTTATTGTAATGATATTGAAAATATTGGTGAGAATTCGGGGTGATTCTTTTTCTACCCGCCCTTGTTTTTTAAAAGTATCCGATCTTAAAATGGGTACTTTTGGTATAGGGAAAAATGTTGCATTGATTAATATAACCCCCCAACGTTTTTTTTTAAATTTATTTTAAAAACAACGTTCGATATCATATCATTAAAAGCCCAAAAATTGCCATTTATGTGGGGTTTTAACCGAATGGTGATGACGACGATAAAGAGATTATGACTTCGATGCTGGTGGTAAATGACAAACGTATTTGTGAAACCCCCCGGTCATAGTGGGTTTTAAAATCATCATCATCGAGGTGCATCCTTTATATGAAGTTTTCACTTTGAAGGGATCTGAAATTCACCTTGTTAATTTTGATGAAATTTTAAATATTGAAAGGGGCAATTCATATAGTTGTCATCGTCTTTTTCATTCCCCATGATGTTCTCCCGCATATTTTAAATAAAAAAGGGGACAAAATACAACCCCGTCGTGCCCCTTTTTAATCTCCAACCATTAGTTATTTTCCCTTTTATTTTAATGATTGCCTGTGTCGTTTTTAAGATTCTATGTTGATTATGTGTTGGGAAAAAGCATGTCTTTCATGATGTTCCACATTTTCTGGTTTGTAATGGTCGAAACCTTTAAGTCTAGAAATACGCATGTTTATGTTGTATTCTCTATTTTCGATAATGGTCTCATTCCAAATATGACTTTTCTACTTTCTGAAAACCCCTTGTGTTTCATGTATTTTATTTTTTAATTTTTTTTTCCATTTTTCATTATGATTCCTTAAAGGGTTTTCCCGGGATGACTTATAAGGGGAATAGTTCTGGTTGGTATACGGTTTCCCCCTTTTTTTGGGAGTAGGGAACATACTGATCTTTTACATTCCTGTGGCCCGGAGGAGCATTCCTATCTTTGTGCACGTTTAGAAAACCCGAACACTGGCCACCCGGTCTACCTGAAACATCATTTCCCAGAATCGTCGCACCTGGGGACCCCCCTTCTTTCTTTTTAAAAAACAGTGATTAATTTTAGTTGCGAGATTGATATTTGGTAAGTACACTGCATTTTATGATAAATAAGTGAATAAAAATGTATCTACAAATTTAAGGACTATGAAACATACGTTGTTAAAAAGAAAAAATTTTATTGCTTTACAAAACTTTTAACGAAATACGTCATGCATTCCATCAACCCATTCTGCATACTTGAGCCATTGAAAATTTTTAGTGCAATGTGATGTCATTTCAATTATCAATCACCAATAATAAGTAGTGATGACTTTATTTTTAAAAATTTTTTCCCTATTTCCGATGTTAAAATACCAAAAGTTAAATTATAATTTTTCCTATAAAAAGATACTTTTTGGATTTAAATTTCGTATATTTTTTTCAGATAAAAACTATCATCCCCCAAAAGAACGGTTAATTCGTCCGTATATTTTGACTTTTTCCTGTTGTCCAGTGTACGTTGTCAACAGTTTGGAAAGGAATTTTTTCCCGATCAAAACTCTTGTTGGAATTTTGGGGCAAAAAAATAAAAGGGAAATAGAGAAGATTATTTATCATCAAAATTTTTATTCCCTTTTGGGGCATTTGTAATTATTGTTGTTAGCAATAATTTTATTTAAACTAAAATAAATAAAATGGAGAAAAAGAATAGACACTACACAAAAAAAGGGGTCCAGTCAACCCGAAAACTGAAAATGGTTGTAATGATTTCTACTTTATTTATTTTTTGTTTTTTCTTTTTTGTCATTAGTTTAAAAAGTTTTTTTTCCCTATATCAACCGGGGTCTTGTTATATCAAGGTGCTGGGGGGTTTTGGGATCTTCGAGAACATAAACTCTTCACAAATATTTTATTTACTATACTGAGTAGTAACTATAGAGATCAATTTTTTCGATTCTTGACAATAAAAATTAAAATTTAACCAAAAAAGCGGACAATAATATGCAAACATAAAAATAAAAAATAATTTTAGAAAAAAACGGGAAAAACAGCTAAAACGTTAAATTAATAAAGGAAAAACTTTTGTGTGGTCTTGCAAAACCAACTGGAAAAACTGAGAATGAAAAAAATTGAGGCAGTGTAAAATACGTATGTTATTATCTCTATGGGGAAGTGGTTAATTTAGCCCGCTAATAAACGTGTTTAATTTCCACCGCCATGTTTACAAGTTAATTTTTATTTATCAGAGACCCCTATGATTGTTTTCGGAGCTACGTGTTGTATTGAAAAGGGGAATAT
>JADZMA010001014.1:0-26554 GCA_020796225.1 Arion vulgaris
AGGCGTATTTTAACCCTTTCATAGAGCCCCCCAACAATGGTGAATATCATTTATTTAGACAATTTTGACTATAAATCTATCTAGACAATGCTGACTATTAACTTGTAAATATTTGTAGAAAACAGTGGGGACTGCTAACTTTAAATGGCTCGAGACTGTTGATTTTACAACTTTTTGTAAACATAATTCTTCAGACAGCTGATACTATTCTGACATCGATTTGTATTGTCTTTATAGGAATTGAAGAAAAGCACCACTTTGAAGAAGCAAAGAAGATTATGAGACAGCATTGAACAGTTTGGATCAGATGACATCTCAGCTTGACTCAGCAATGTTGGTAAGCTACATTAACTGAATGATACATTGAAGTAGTTGTATCGTGTAACATTTTTACTGCTATATTGTATGTGGCTATGATTTTTCTTGGGAATCTTGCAGACTCAATACCAAAATTACTTTGAACAATAAACTGTCGTATTGACCTGTAGTACCGCTTTTAGGCGGTGTGGGATGAGAGCATTATGAATTTAATGGCTGCATGACTAGTGCAGTCGTCATAAACTTTCATGGTAGATTTTTCATTTATGCCCCCAACAAAAAAAAATCCTGGCCACCATGAATTGAACATGGGTCTCCTACATAGAGCCACGCTCTAATCCGTTCGGTCAGACGCTAAACAATGTTTCCTGTTTATTAAGAGCCTTTCCAAATGGCTGCACCTTCTAATCAGTTAATTGTGGTCGTAGTCAGTTCTAACGTTTTTTATTGTATTTTGTCATGCGTTAACAAACACTTCAAAATGAGTGATGTAGCTGATGACCTCAGGTCAAAAAGATTCAAACTTCATAACAAGCAAGGTCCAAAAAGATTCAAACTTCATAACGAGCAACAGTGATAAAATGGAACTGAACTTAAATTCAAGTGATGGGGATCATAGAATGACAAACTACTGAATGTATAAGTGGTGTCTAGAAAATGATGACTCGTTTGCTGAATTAATGGCTAAGTCCTCTAAAGGATATGCTACGATTTTCATTTCATCAAATAAGTTAAGTAATTTGTATTGATTGATATTCTAGCTCCAGATTTGGTTTGTTTAGCTCTCAGTTGACTGTGTTTTGATAATGTAATATTTTATGATCAGGAGTGTGAAAAATTACGTGCTGATGCTGATGACATGAGGAGAAGTACGGACACATCAGCAGTCACTAAATACCAACAGTCAGCTCTAGATCTGGGCAGACAGGTATGTCAAATGATGATTCAGAATTTTTATTTTATTATTTAGGCATCTTGGTTTCAATCCCACAGTGGGCGTTGAACATTTTTTCAGCCGTAACGCCTCTCAGATCGACACAGTGTCAAATTGGTACTAGGAAAACCAGTAGTAAGTAAAAAAAGTCCCGCGCACTGTTGACCACATTGACCCATCGCATGCTAACAGTCAATGAAAATATGACCTAACACACTATTTTCCAATACCTCATGGTTGAAAAGGGTTCCTTTGATTGTAGTTAGGGATTTCATCTTATCGTCTATGTTTCTCTTAGATCTCCATGTGATTGCAGCACCTAATACTTCCTCTCCATTGTTTTAGATATCTCTCTAGCGATCACCGCCCAGACGATGTACCATATCTCCCATAAATTCTATTCATGTGAAATCTGATTCATGCATCCTTAGCATTGGTGTGTTTTACGTCATTTCTTCAGCACTATTTGGAGCTCTGGTGCTTATCCTTCGGATGTGTCCCGGGTTTTATAGCGTTTACTCGGTTTGCTCTCCGTTCTGAGTCCATCCCAGAGCTACCTGCAACCACTCGCGGTTTTAAGATATACATTGCGATGGGGGATATTGATAGAAATGGCAGATGTGACACATTGGTGATAGGTCAAATATAGCACAATGGGTGATATTGATGGAAGGAAAAAACATCACTTATAGTGGGAGAAGAGATGTTTACAGATGTGACTTACTTATACTGGGAGAGAACAGGACATATTGATAGAAAGAGCGGATTAACACAATTGAAAGAGAGACAAATGTGATATTGATAGCAGAACAAAATGTCTCATTTGGGGAGGGTTTGCAGATATGACTCATTGTAGGACAGCTGGATACATTGATGGAGGGACAGATGTAGCACTTTTTGTCAAGTAGTAACATTTTTTCTCAATTAATAAAGTTGACACTTTTGATCACATAGCAACCTTAAAGTTGGACAAAGGCACGCCTGTATGGCGGGACACTCTTCTTCTTCTTGTGTTGCCAGCTATGAATTCAGCGATGAAACTTCTGACTGATTTTTGCGTGAAGGCTTGCTTTACTTTTTTATTAGCGTCCCTCCATTCAGGCGTGCCTTCTTGACTTCAGAGGTAGCGCAGGACACCGATAATAAGGAAAGCAGATATTCATGCAAAAATCAGTCGAAGGCAATACAAGTCACCTGACTTGGCTGAATTCATAGCGCGCACTGAAAGAAAAAAATCACATAGCATATGTGACATGTTGTATGGGGACAGATCTGACACTTATGTGGGGTAAGTATACATGTTCACATGTTATAACATCTTCAGTATTGTTAGAATAGGCCTTGTGATGGTGGTGGTTTATTCTGTCATAGAAAGAAAGTTTGAATTCAACTTGCACTGAAATTTTCACTTGTTGATCTTTCATTTTCTTCAAGGTTAATAATTTGCTAAAGGAGGTTGAAGAACTGAGAGGTGGCCGTGTGGTTCGAGATGACCTGAATGTTTCATCTGCAGAAGTGTCAAGTTCATCAAATATTATTACAGAGAAACTTGTCACGTTTAGGTTAGTACATCTGTCTTGTCTACAGAACGTGTGTACATAGTCTATCTGTGTCTTGTCTATAGCTACTTGTGAACAGGGTACATCTGTGTCTTGTCTACAGTACTTGGGAACATAGTATGCTGATGTCTTGTCTACAGTTATATGTGAACTTGTCCATAGGTGCTCCGATCTCCGCCTCAGCAATCCAGCAGCCCAACATGCCAGTTCAATGTTGATTAATCAATCTTTTAGGGTGTTTTTTTTGGGGCTGTACCAATGTGGACACACAATACTTGTCTACATTACTGTAACACGTCATTCATGTCTTGTCTACAATACTTGTGAACATGATCGTTCGTGTCTTGTCTACAATAATTGTGAACAGAGTACATCTACAATACTTGCAAATGTAGTTTTCATCATTCCTTCAGAACACATTGCACCACATGTTTGTCTGCAGTGCATTTTAGCATATATGACTGCTTGATATTAATCACAACTGCTGACTTGCATTTTTGCTAATGCACTCCCACTGACTTGTCTGTTTGCTAATACACTCCCACTGACTTGCCTGTTTGCTAATACACTCCCACTGACTTGCCTGTTTGCTATTGCATTCCCACTGACTTGCCTGTTTGCTATACCTCCACTGACTTGCCTGTTTGCTAATACACTCCCACTGACTTGCCTGTTTGCTATTGCATTCCCACATTTCTGTCTGACTTGTTTGTCTGCTAACGAACTCCCACTTAATGTTGCTGAAAATGTTCTTCAAATCACAACTAATTCCTGCTTCATCTGAAACCTATTCTCATCTTCTAATGGTTATGAGAACACGATTTTGTTCATAAAAAGAGCATGACATTTTAATTTGCATGCTTTGCTACAATGTATAAGTGTTAACTAATTGCTCATATATTGAATGGATGTATATGTGTTTTAACAAATATATGATGTCCATAGTTTGACCAGTTATCATTTCCCACAGGAATATTGAAGAGCTACAGCAACAGAATCAACGTCTGCTGGAAGTCTGCAGAGAGTTGAGTGAGAAGAAAGAACAAGATGAGAATGAGGCCACTAATGAGAAGTAAGATGTCTCCCATGCTGTGTCATGTTTCTCCAAGTTAGATCATAATAAACATATGACTTTTCTGTTGTGTTATTCTTGTCCCAAAAAAATCGGTCTCCTGAAGCTAGTGTATATTGTTAAACACACAAGTCAGCCATGTTTGTTTTCATGGTCACTCCACTTTCTCTTCTTCTTTTCGCATTTACCTGTGAATTCAGGCACAGGTATGCGCTTCTGACTGATTTTTGCATGAAGGTCTGCTTTCCTCTTTATCATTGTTCCCGCACATACAGGCATGCCTTTTCCGCTTCAGATGTAATAGTCACTGTCTGATGCTATCCATTCAGTGTATAATCTCATCTTATGTACACATCCCATCATACTGTAGTGTCACATTGTCCATTACGTGCATCATATGCATCCATGCCTATTGTTTGATACATACATCTATTGATATGTCACATACATCTACTGTTAGGGACATCGAATAGAAATTAACAGATACTGTGCTAGTGATCCTGTGCCATGAAAATTCCAGGGTTCGAGTCCTGCCTGGGCTAACAATTGTCAGAGTTAGAAGGTTGGACTACAGGAAACCTTGTTTCTTTATTTAGAATCTAAATTATAAGTACCTCTGAGTACAGCTTGTCTGAACAGGTGAGGAGACTGATGATAGAGGAAGCAAGCATTTAGCAAAAATCAGAAAACTGAGCCTGGGTTTATATCAATCAAACTGGAACAAATATTGACTGTTTATGTCACACACCACCTGATCTATGCTTTTTTAAAAATAGTCATGTATAAAATGATAAATAGTCTTTCTCACTGATGCACTATGATAGTTTGCATAAGGAGCCTATAACCCATGATGACCTAGGCCAAGAGAAAATGGCGATGGATTGGGCATGCACCTACGGAAGATACAGTCGAGTGTCACTAGACAAGCACTTGAGTGGAATCCATAAGAAAACAAAAGAGACACCTAGACAGACCTGGAGAAAATCCTTCTTGAGGAACTGAAGAGTGCTGAACTGTCCTGGGAGTTCCATAAAAAGGACAGCCAGAGACAGAGAAGAGTGGCAAACAACTGTTCATGCCCTATGCTCCACAAGGAGCGGAGTGGAATAAAGCAAGCAACCTATGAAAGCCAGGCTGAGATATGCTATACAGCTAGCTGATGGGTCCTGTCAGTTTTGCTGATTCAAACATTTGCTCAGTGATCAACATTTAAACACGTCTCACAGGAAAGCAAGTTTTAAAACTCCACAGTACTTGAGGCATAAGCGATACAGGTCCAATATAGTCCTTGTCTGAAATGTAAACCAGTTGACAACGTGCATTCACTCTCTGGCTCAGATCATGTGAAGGCTACATAAAATGGTCAAAATTGATCACTCTAGAGAGCGAAATTCTCAGTCTGAAAAGTTGGTTACCTAGTACACCATCTGGTGTAAATCACATGTCACATTGAGTGGTCAACAAGTGGTTTTTCTAGAACAGTTGGGGAAGAGATTCTTTGTACTAATAAACAGTGCAGATTGTTAAGTGTTTTCAATAGAGGATGTGTTTATAGTGTCTACTGCACTGAGACAAGAGTACTGCATTGACTATCAATAGATCGACCTGAGTAAGACCTTTACAATTCATGGCAAAGTACCACATACGAAAACTTAGCAAATCGTAGTCTACAAAAGCACTAACCTCCTGCTTAATTAGAGAAACTTCTTGAATGTTCCATATCGAAGACTTGTTAAACCACTATTTGTGACTTGTATGTGATCTAAGCTTAAGAACGATTGAACGTTGTACCTCAAGTATAGCCTAGCATTCAATTCTCGATGCTTTTTATTTACTAGAGTAGCTTCCTAGCCCTTACCTCAATCGTCTCTATAACTATGCCTTTTAGGTCGTAGTGTTACTATTCTTTGTTCCTTGAGATTCGCCACTAACACATAAACAGGAAAATAAGTAAAACTCAAAGTTCCAAGTGGTTCCAACAACAACAAAAGTTGGTTCAGCATTTGATGAGCATTGAAGACTGATATAGCTTCGTCAGTGCTTTGTATAACAAACTCTTTGCAGATATCAACAACCTGAGGCAGAGTGCTGTTTGCTGTGAACATACTCAAGTTGAAGTATGAGAATGAAGTTTCTACTTCAGTGTTCTGAACTCATTGATTCTGTCACTCTCTGGTGTGTATTGTCCATTTTATCTAGCTTAATGAACAGTTCTGTTAAAACTTATACTACATATTAGAACAGTTGGGTAGTGCATTAGATGATGCATCTTGGTTCTGTTTCAGGACTCGAGAACTTAAAGAACAGTTGGATTTAGTCTTGTTGGAACTAGAACATTTGAAAGATGCTCGAGCTCAAATCAAGTAGACATGGTAAATTCATTGTTTGATTGTCACTGAAACATTCATGTGCTTGTGTGGTGAGTGAGGGCATTGTATATAGTTATGCCATGTCTGTTTGGAGGACAGGTAGCTGTGTGTCCAGTTTGTTTGGAGAGTGAGAGAGATGTGTGTGGTTATGTCTGGTTTGTGTAGAAAGTGGGGAAAGTGTTAGGTATGTCTTTGTTTGTGTAGAAAGTGGGGAAGAAGTTGTTAGGTATGTCTGGTTTGTATAGAAAGTGGGGAGAAATCGTGAGGTATGTATTGTTTGTAAAGTGGTAGTTGTGTTTGCATGGATAGTGAGGGGTGCCTGTAGCTATATTATTGATGTGTTTGCATCAATAATAGAGAACAAGCAGATCGTATGTTTGTGTCACAAAATTAAATATAATTTCTCTTTCCCACACAGGTAGAGTCCATTGTCAGACAAAGAGACATGTATCGAGTTCTGTTACAGCAAGGTGGCTCTTTATCAGAGGTGTGTTTTATTCTGAAATCTTTTATTTTGTTAACTCGTTTAAACTTTCTGTGTATATGCCTCCATCATTTAACCTATGAGTTGAGATGGCACCAGATGATAATGCTGACCTCCATCAACAGTCTACATTCAAATTCAACACTTTATTCTACTAACATCTAAACACATGAGCACAAATTGACTAGCATATAATACAATAGAAAATGGAGGAGAGAGAAGTCTTTCTGAATCTAAATATCTGTTAGTAGCAACAAAAATTTTAAAGCAATTTTAGGCAGTAGTCTCTGGGGTAAGTGGGTCACTGTACCCCTGCGGGTTAAGCCCTTGTGTTCCAAATTTTGTGGGTTTTGAACCTGACACGCCGTTCTGTTTGTGAGTGCTTTTTTTCCAGAGACCCCTAGGTTGTTCCGGGACACAGAGTTCAGCGGCAACTTACTTTTGAGAGGTGGTATCCCTTTCTTCTGGAAGGACCTAGCCATATGAGGTCAAATCTGGTGCAATAATAAATCCTTCAGCTTTGAATCTTTACAGCAGAGAATGCAAAAACCCCAACAAAACACTTCTTCCCTGGATTTAGTCAGATGATTATACTTCATATGGCTTATTATGGTCCACTGTTGCCTGGACCTCTTCTCTGATGCCATGTAGATTTAAATAGACAGTTAAGAACAGAACATTTGGCTGAATTACCATCTAAAAGAATAAACCCCCCTACCACACTGTAGAAAGTGAGCATTCAGGGAGACAGTACATCATATCTTGTTGATTGCCTTGGACAACATAAAGCTAGAAAAGAACTCCTCACCCACCCCCTTTCTGTTCATAATACATTTTCACTAGTCTTCCCCAAAAAGAACACATGCATTTTTAAAAATTGGCATTGGCTGCCCAAGAGTGCCAGCCCGGGTTAAAAAGAAGAAGGAAGAAGAATGTGGGAATGTGTTTTGAAAACATCCCATCCAGGTCCCCTGTTCCCTGAATTTACAGGGGAACACAAAAAGAAGAATCTGAGGGGGCACTGAAAAATTTCTTTTAAAAAGATGTCAGCTTATGAAAAAAGATAATGCTAAAAACCCACAAGTGTCAGGGCAGGCTATTTAGAGATCTGACAATCTGTGAAACTTATCTTTAATATGTTCTTCTTTGTTCACTCTACATCAACCCTTTGTTAAACCACTCTTTGTGTAAATTAATGTGACTCGGGGGCACAAAAAACGATTTACAGATGCTACAGACCGTATGCCAATAGATCCTTTTTCTGCCTGCTTTGTAGGGCCCCTCCTAAGTCACTGATAAAAAATTCTGACCCATGAGCCCTTTCCCCTTGGTGGAGCCCTGTTGCCTTTGTCCCCAAATAAAGTTTTTCTGCACCACGGGGAGATGGGTTGACTTTTTTTCTACTGGTCATTGTTAACTATAATTTTCCTTTTTTATCATTCCAAGAGAAATTATAACCCCCCTCTGTGGATTTCAGGAGACCCGGTGGAACAGCCTTTTAGCCCGAACATGTTAAAATTGGTGTCTGAGTGAATGTAGAAGAAAAAATTTTTTGTGCTTAACTTTTTAAGTAATGAATATTTTGATCTCAGGTTTTAGCTGCCGCACCCCACCAGTCAGACCTTTCCAAAGGGGGTTTTAGCAGCATCATCACAAGAGGTCTGGGATGTTAGAAGCTACCCCAAACACCTGCAGGACACACAGAATGTTGAAAGGGGCTCAGACAGATTTTATGCTTACAAGAAGGATAAAGGAAGAAAGACAGGTTGGTAAATCATGAGAAATGTGCTTTGCAGAAAACAATGAAATAGGAATTTACAATGAGATATGCCCCACAAATGATGAGATATCCCTACACCAACAATGGGTAGTGCCCACACCAACAATGAAAGTAATTCACAATGAGATGTGCCCCCACACAGATGAGATGGTACACCAATGAGAGATAGTCCCCAAAAACAATGGGTATCCCACCAACAATGAAAGGAATTCACAATGAGATAGTGCCCCCACACCAATGATGGATAGTCCCACACCCAAAGATGAGATAGTGCCCCAAACCCAAAATGAGATAGTCCCCACCAACAATGAAAGTAATTACAATGAGATAGTCCCCACACCAACGATGGGGAATGCCCCCCAAATGATGAGATAGTGCCCCCACCCAAAAAATGAGAAGGCCCACCAACAATGAAAGTAATTCCTGAGAAGCCCAACCAAGATGAGATAGTGCCAACCCCCCGAGAGATAGTGCCCCAAACCCAAAAATAAAATCAATTAAATGAGATGTCCCCCACCCAAAGATGAGATAGTGCCCACCAACAATAAATCAACCAATGAGATAGTCCCACACCAAGAGAGAAGTGCCCTACCCGATGAGATAGTCCCACACCAACAATGAAAGTGCAACAAAGATAGTGCCCACACCAACGATGAAAAACAATTCAAATAGATAGTGCCCACACCAACGATGGATAGTGCCCACACCAACGGAGATAGTGCCACACCCAATGAAATAGTGTAGGAAACCACCCCAGTAAATCAAAGTGGTGAAACCGGGGGGGCGGGCCTAGTCACCGGGCCATTAAACCAACATAAACCTCGTTTTTTGTCAAAGGACCAAATTATCACAAAAAGAATGATAAAATTAGCCATGAAAAAATCGAAAAAGAAGAATAATAAATAGTGCCATTCACAAAGAGATAGTCCCCAAAAAACAAAGATGTGGGGTCTAAAAAACCATGAATAAATTGCCCACAAATATAAACCCCAATACCCTACACAAAAAATCAAGATAAAATGAACAACTTGTCTACTAATCTGTACATTAATCTGATATTTTTCTCAAATGTTGTGGTTCTGTTAAATAAATGTGTTTGTTCGAAATGTTTGACTTCACAATGAAACCTTAGAAAGTGCAGAAAAATCTTTCCAATTTGGGGGCCCAAAACAAACTATCAACACAGGTACAGAAGTAACTTGTTTTTTGGGAACAATTTTTGGGGTTTTTGTCTACACTTGCTGTGAGATTTTGTTATTTGGGGCATGTCTACCCCAATGAAATGTTGTTGGTTTTGTCTACACCTGCTGGGTGTTTGTTGTTGGGCATTCACCTCAGTGAAATGTTGTTGGTTTTGTCACACCTGCTGTGAGATGTTTGTTGTTGGTGCATGTCTACCTACAGTGAAATGTTGTTGGTTTTGTCTACACCTGCTGAGAGATGTTTGTTGTTGGTGCATGTCTACCTACAGTGAAATGTTGTTGGTTTTGTCTACACCTGCTGTGAGATGTTTGTTGTTGGTGCATGTCTACCTACAGTGAAATGTTGTGGTTTGTCTACACCTGCTGGGGATGTTTGTTGTTGGTGCATGTCTACCTACAGTGAAATGTTTGTTTTTGTCTACACCTGCTGTGAGATGTTTGTTGTTGGTGCATGTCTACCTACAGTGAAATGTTGTTGGTTTTGTCTACACTTGCTGTGAGATGTTTGTTGTTGGTGCGTCACCTACAGGAAATGTTTTGGTTTGTCTACACTTGCTGAGATGTTTGTTGTTGGTGCATGTCTACCTACAGTGAAATGTTGTTGGTTTTGTCTACACTTTCTGTAGGGTGTTTTTTGTTGTGCATGTCACCTACAGTGAAATGTTGTTGGTTTTGTCTACACTTGCTGTGAGATGTTTGTTGTTGGTGCATGTCTACCTACAGTGAAATGTTGTTGGTTTTGTCTACACTTGCTGTGAGATGTTTGTTTTTGGGGTGCATGTCTACCTACAGTGAAATGTTGTTGTTTTGTCTCACTTGCTGTGAGATGTTTGTTGTTGGTGCATGTCTACCTACAGTGAAATGTTTTTGGGTTTTTGTCTACACTTGCTGTGAGATGTTTGTTGTTGGTCATGTCTACCAAGTGAAATGTTGTTGGTTTTGTCTACACCTGCTGAGATGTTTGCTGTTGATTCATTTCTACATACAGTGAAATGTTGGTTTTTCTACACCTGCTTTTGTTTCGTGTTTATATAGACTTGCTGTTGTTATGAACCATTGCTTATTTTAGCAATATTTAATACAACACAACACTCTTTTTAATCGAAGATAACTCTATCTTGTTAGTTAACTAACTGCTAACATGTGTCTTGTGACCCTAGATTCCATTTGTTTGTAATTGAAAGCAGTATTGTAATGTTACTACTGATCTCTCTCTTTCTCAGCTGGACTATGCCACCGAGCTACAAGATTGTTCAAAACAATGCTGCTGGTTACAAAAAAGAGATTGACCTTTTACAAAGCAGTCACAAATCTGGGCACAGTCCTCAAACTTGAATCTGTCTTCTCACCTCAAAGGATGTAATGTAGACTATTTCTTTTGATGGTTTTTAGCATTTTCTGAATATTGATAACTATTTCCTGGTTATTGTGTTTCAGACTGATTAACTATGTTACATTAGTTGCAATCTTTTAAATTAGGCTCCGTCAAGTGATTAGTAATGATAATGTATCTGTCCAGATGTTGAGTATGCAGTGATTATATTATGTTCACTGTATAATTATATTCTGGAAGATAAATATGCACACGTCTGTTAGTGAAGTACTGCATGTAGTTGTTACTCAGCTACTCGACTGGTGCTATATGCTGACATAAGAATATTGTTTACATTCTAACATCTCTGCCTATTTGTTTTAGATATATTTATAACTGATTTTGCACTAATTATGTCTATAACTGTGTTACTAGCTGTGTCCGCTACCGCTTTAGGGCAGTAAAAGGACAGGTGGGATGAGCCTGAGAATTTATGGCTGCTCGCTAGTGCAGTCACCATGAACTGTTCAGGTTCGGATTTTCTCTTATGCCACAACTGAAAAAAATCTTTGCTTTACAGTGGATTGAACACGGTCTTCCACATGGGAGCCGCGCTTAATCCATTCAACCAGACGCTCCCCCCTTATTGTGTTCTATGATGCACAAAATCTGTTGAATAGTTAGATATATTTTTTTTTCGATCAAGCACTTGAGCTTTTCAGCTCTTGATTCGTTGCCATGGACATCGTAACCTTGGTTCGGTGCCACGAACACCGTGGAATCTGGGAATCTGTTTTCTGCCTGCCCGGGAAATTGCCCTAAAAGGGACTAGTCACCCACAGCCCAACGCAACACGTGGACACGCGGCTTATTAGATATATAAACTGATCTAGCTTGTTAGAATAGACAAATGGGAGGTGAACAATTTCTGAACATAGTTCTTGAGAAATTAGTGATTATGATGCAATTCAGTACTTGGGGATTGCCCGTGGGGTGCCGGGGCGCAAGAGAAAGCAAGAATTGTACCACTGCAACCTACAATGCATGTTGTAGAGGTGACTAATGTAGGCACTAGGGATGCTACCCTAGTAACTTAAAAAGGCAGAAATCAGATGTGCTGGCCTACTTGTAGGAGCATAACTGGCACAATGTACAATTGCTCTTGGGCTTGGATCACATACGAATCACACAGAGTGGTTGACAGATAGTCGATATGGAGCTTCAAGAAGAAAAGCACTTGAGGATCTTAACTATAAGTACCTCTGAAGTCAGAAGCGCACCTGTATGAGTGACATTGACAAAAAGGAAAACATGTCTTCATGCAAAAATCAGTCATAGCGCCCAAAATACAAGGCAGCCTCAATTATAGCGGGTGAAAGAAAAAGAAATTGTGATCATGACAGATGCTCGATTGTTTATAGACAAACAGAAATATCGGAGGAAACTATAGAAGATGACTCATACTTACAGAGAGTAGTCATTCAGTGGATACCATCACACTGCAACATTAAGACAAGTGAACTAGCTGATCATCTGGCCATAGAAGGAGGAAGATTGTTACAAGAAGACTACATGGTGAGCTACAAATTAGTCAAAACTACAATCCTTGGACAACACAATGTAAATTGGGAAATAAACTACCCCAAAACCAAGGATGGATGTTACCAACTGTCCAGAAGAGACCAGGTAGCCATACTTCACCTCAGAACAGGACACAACACTTGTATATGAAATTCAAGATATACATCTCTAGCCACTGTCACTGTGAATTAACATATATGACAGCAGAACATCATTAAAACTGTCCACTGCAAGCACACACCTGACAACATCACCACCTTCAAAGAAAGTGTATCATGGAGCTGAAGCTCTTGAAACAGACATCAGAGAATCCCAAACTGAATGAATGATGATTACAGAAGTAGTTAAACATAAAAAAGAATTTGAAAAACTGTTGTTACTCCCTATTGTACCACTTTTAGGGTGTGTATGACATGTAGGCTAATAGCCTTAGAATATAACTGATTGGCTTCCATGTGCCACTGTGTATTTTCTTTTCTACCTATTTTAAACAAATTTATTTACCTCAAACGGTATATTACTCATACAAATTGGTTAATAATTAAAGAAACTGCAGCTGAGTTTGTACATACACTTGAATGGGCAAATAGGACATAAATTCAATTCAACCACAACCGCTTTTCAATTGTACCAATCAGTTATGACCGCATGTCTAGTGCAGTCCCAGCTGTACAGGTTGGGATTTTCATTATGTCCCAACAGAAATTATCCTTGATCTTACAGTGAATTGAAACTGAGTCTCCTACATGGAAGCCACGCTCTAATCCATTGCCAGACACTCCTTTGTTAAACATTAGATCTGGTTAATAGAATGATGATAATGATGATGATAATAATGTATCTGTCCAGATGTTGAGTATGCAGTGATTATCTTATGTTTACTGTATAATTATAATCTGGAACATAAATATGCACGTCTGCTAGTCAAGTACTGCATGTTGTTGTTACTGCAGCTACTCATGGCTGGTGCTACATATTATTATTATTCTCATTGTTTCTTGTGTGTGTGTGCAATACATTCATGCTAACAGGTTATTTTCTTGCTGGAATTTCCTGAACTAATTTCTGGACGTGTAGTGCTGGCCTGAATAATAAGAAAAGGAAGGAAGCAAAAAAGTACCGACTGCGACCTACAAGGGCCGTAGAGGCGACTGATGTAGGACCTGAAGAAGTACCTAGTAAATAAAAAGCATTGCAGAAATCAGATGTGCTGGCCTACTTGTAGGCGCATACTGTCACAATCACTCTTAGGCTCTGATCAAACACAAATCACACAGAGTGGTTAACAAATGGTCAATATGGAGCGTTCAAAGAACTAATTTCATTCCGCTCCCAGTAGAACATATAGTTGCAAATTAAAACTGAACATTTATAACGAGCATGCAAATACTGCTACAGTGGCAGACAGTAGAGCAATGGACTGGGCTGATACACTGATAGCCATTAGGAGATAGTCAAACAGAGGATTTAGGTGGTGACTTTGATTCTACATCCATGTTCCGACTGCAGGAACTTAGAATCAACTTGTTGTTGCTAGATTTGAACGCAGATGTAGAGTAGATGATGTTTCATTAACCAACATAGAAATGGAACTATGTCACCATGTACTGACTGATGTACTGAAGATGAGATCAAAGCACTTATGAACTTGATTCTTGTGCAGTGAGGATGATCTGATGACTAACCAACTAGCATTTATATTAGTATTTCAAGTCAGTGTTTCTAATTGAACATTGTACTGAAATTGTTTACAATACTGTGTCGGTTTTCTAACAAAGCATTTTTATAAATTTGTTTTGTTGGCCCCAACTCGAACAGTTATCTTGTTGCACAAGTTTCAGTTTCATATTTCTGGCAGTCTAATAGAAATATCTAACAGAGACATCTTTGATGTAGATCTGCAGTTTGGATGCAACATTCTTGTTTATATGTCATGTATCTTGAATTATAGGACATCATCAATGCCACGTATTTTGTGTCATAGAGCATTTTTATTTTCTATTTGTGTTCAATTACATTCATTTTTGTGTTCTTGCTTTGATATATTGTTTCGTTAATGACTTGATTATTGTTAGTAAATGTTTTCTCATTAACCTTTTTTTTTAAATCAGGATTTGATGGGAGCCCAAGAGAATGTGGCCAGGTGGCAAGTGCAGGTAGAAAATCTGAAGGCTGAGAAAGAACTGCTGAAAAACTTGAGAGACTAAGTATGGAGCTTGAGACATCAGAAGGGAGCAGAATTCTCAGTCTCTGCTCATAGCCAACTTACAGGCCATTCAGGTAAATTTTGTGTTTACTTGTTCTCTGTGTTGATTTATCTATGTGGCTTGTATGTTGCTGGGAGCTTACAGGAGAGCAAAGAATAGTAACACTGCTACCTACAAGGCAAGAGGTGACTGAGGTAGGCCATGGAAGCCGCCCTTGTAAATTAAAATCTCATAGAAATTGGATGTGCTGGCCTACTTGTAGCCTACAATTCTCTGTTGCTACATAGGAAATACTGAAACTTCATCCTGTGTATTGATGATTCACCTGTATACAAAGGACACTAATAAAAAAAAAAGCAATCCTTCACACAAGATCAGTAGAAGCACCGTGCCAGCGCTCTGTGACAGCCTGAATTCATAGTGTGCAAACACAGGAAGAAGTTAACAACATTTTTCATCTTCAACGATAGATCGTATCCGTCTGCCCAGCGTGTTCGTAGCGCGATGGACTACGTGTGACTATCCCTCGGTGTGTGCGGGTTCAATTCCGCTGGATGACAGAAAAAGCCACAGATTCCCAGATTACGGTGTTCGTGGACCGAACCGAAGGATTCACGATGTCCATGGCACCGGAGCCGAAGAGGAAAAGTTCAAGTGCTTCTGGATCGGGAAAAATAAATAAATTACAACCAGTCATTTAATACAGTTACAGCGCTCGTGTGGTGGCGGGGCCCACAAGGCAAGCAAAGAGTAGTACCACAGCGACCTAGAAGGCATGATGTAAAAGGTGACTGATGTAGAGGCCTAGGAAGCTAAACTAGTAGATAAAAAAGCGTGCATAAATCAGATGTGCTGGTCTAATGTAGGCACATAACTTTGGGACAACGTACAATCGCTCTTAGGCTCAGATCACATACAAATCACGCAAAGTGGTTGATGGAGCGTTCAATTTGACACCTTTGTGCCCCATGTTTAACAAGTACCTTTCACTAGAGAGGACTTTGTATTTTATTTACAGAAATTTATATAATTTTGTAAAATGTACAATATAACATGTTTTGGATTGTTTATGCTATCATTGTACGTGTCCTTTAATGCTGTCAAACTATTTTTAAAAATTTCTATTTATAGAATAACCAAGAAAGAGCAGAGTTTGAAACCAAAATTCAACATAAAAATCAAGTTGAAGGGCTTGAGAGAGAAATTGCACATCTTAGGAGAAGGTTAGAGACATTCCTGGAGGAAAAAACACAACAATCTACGGCTTGGGAGGTATAAATGTTTTCTTGATTGTGTTTGTATTGTGTCATTTTATATGTATGCTTCAGATGTATCAATGATAGCTTTTTTCTTTGTCCTTGAACAAGTCTGTCATGGAAGAACTTGAGGGATATTTTTAGCATAATTTGTAGATCTTGTCACCTCTCCTTTCCAGTAGAATTTTTATTTTCACATGAGCTTTCTTCTTCGAACGCTCCATATCGACCACTTGTTAAACTACTCTATGTGATCGAGTCTAAGAGCGATTGTACGTTGTGCCAGTTATGCGCCTGCAAGTAGGCTACACATCTGATTTCTGCGATGCTTTTTTTACTAAGGTAGCATCCCTGGCCTATACCTCAGTCGCTTCACTACATGCCTTGTAGGTCGCAGTGTTACTATTCTTTGCTCCTGTGGGCCCCGCAACACACAGACATGTGGTCCATAAACCATTACAAGTACATCCATACAGTAGACTGGAGAGAAGTTGAGTAGTGATAAGTCAGACAACCTGGCAGAGAACAAGGAAGAAAGAGGGGCACAGTATTGTTTGTTTTTCAATCGCTTGCTATGAATTATCATGTCAGACATTGTCTCGATCTACTGTTTTTTGTGTTGAGGCTTGCATTCTTATCACCAGTGCCCCTCGCCATTTAGACAAGCCTTACTCTCACTTATTTAGATCCTCAAGTAAAGGATACATCTGAAGGCGGGCCTGTATTGCGGGGGATACTGATACTAAGGAAAACATGCCTTCACGAAAGAATCAGTCAGAATTGCCAATCACCCTGACTACGCTGAATTCATAGTGGCGAACACAAGAAGAAGAAGAAAAGGATGCACAGTATTATTAAAGTTGGGGCATCTTGTTAAAGATGGACATGAACCGAAACAATGTGGGAAGGTTTTGTTGTTGCTCTACACCACGCAACTGACTGTTTTGTCTGTCTTTGATCCAGTTAAAGAAGAAGATAATGTCTGTACAACATAAGTTAAATTTAAAAGTCAGTGTTTTCATATCCGTTAATTGTTTCAGGACATAGTGAAAACAGTACATCTAGAACTAAAACATGAGAAAGACAAGCAGGCATCACTTCAGACCAAGTATGACAATGCAACTGTGGAGCTTGAAACTGTCAAGCAAGAGGTATGTTCTTCTTTAACTCCCAACATGTCTTTAACAAACTTCTTCCGGCCTTCCTCTATCTTGCCATCCCTTCCATTTCTTTTCCACTTTTGCCTATCCATTTAATATCAGTCTCCAGATAGTTCTAGGCCTTCCCCATCTCCTCTTTCTGCATTCCTAATAGAACATAGTGTTAGAATTGGACCTAACAAAATGCCAGTTTAAAAAAATATATACAGTAAACCCTCGTTAACACGAACTCGCTTAACAAAACACCGGTTAACAAGAACAAAAATGTGGTCCGTCATAAATGTCTATTTCTTATCAGTAAATAACAGAATTTCTTGTACCACGAATCACGAACTGTATTTTAGTCCCTCCGCCAATTTTATCTCATTTAACTTCCAAAGCTTCACAATGTTTGTTGTCACCTTAAAAGCCTTTCATTGTTAGTGATCGGAAAGGTAACACTAACAGTTTCATTTACCTGTGGATGTCCAGTTTGTGTAAAAGGAATGCCCTTGAGTTTGAGATAGGCAGCAGATATGTGAAGACATTAATATGTACACAAAGCATTTTCGGACAGCGGGAAAAGATGAATCGTCCCCGAAGGTGCGATACCAGATCTGTCGGAACTAAATTCGTTGTTTCCAGGATTCGGTTACATCGTAGAAGCTCTGGGTACTCTATTTTTATTACAGGTACGAGAATTTTATAGCCAGAACACCCATTAGAAGTAAAGTATGGTTTTGGGCAGAAGGGGGAGTGAAAATGAAAGTGAAATTCCAGTTGAAAAAAATCTGGTGAAAATGTTCAGATAGGACGGAAAGTTAGATAGAGTCAGTTGAAGAGTCATGTCTAAGAGGAAGCAGACAGGCATAGATCTGGAAACAAAACTAAGAATTCTAAAATGAAGTAGACCGTGGTGCATTGAAGAAAAAAACAATTGCTGAACAGAATGGAATTGCCAAGTCTACCTTATCCACAGTACTTAAAGACAGGAAAAAAAAATTCTTAATGCTGTTCCCTTAGGTTCGGTAACAAATCTAAGCGACTTCGTAGTGCTGAAATCGAAGATATCAACTCTACTTCTAGAATGGTTTAACCATATGCACTTCAATGTACCTTTAAGTGGACCTATAATTCAGTCAAAAGCAAATGAGATTGCCAAAAATTTGGATATTCAAGATTTCAGCTGTTCCGCTGGTTGGCTGTACAGGTTCCAAAAAGAGACTCAATTTCATCAGTAGTGATTTGTGGTGAAGCAAATAAAGTTAATGAAGAAGGGACAAACAACTGGTTGCATGGATTTTATGGAGTGAGAGAAAAATATGCCCGTGTGGCGTGTACAATATGGACGAAACTGGACTTTTTACAATCTTTTCCAAGTCATACCTCTGAATAAGGTAACAAGTGCCATGGTGGGCGCACAGTAAACAACGTCTAACTGTTGTCCTTGTATGTAATGCAGACAGCAGTGATAAACACACCCATGGGTGATAGGCAAGTCCAAAAAACCACGTTGTTTTAAAAACATGAACATGGATACTCTACCTTGCATCTACTCTCACGATAAGAAAGCTTGGATCGACAGCACATCATTTCGTAAGTGGCTTCTTCATTTCAACAGTCGAATGGTGACTCAGAATAGGCATGTTCTTCTGACAATGGACAAGTGTACGGCCCATAAAATACATGATCTGAACTTAACAAACGTAAAGGTTCAATTTTCCCCCCCCCAAATGCAACAAGTCTTCAGCCTTTAGATCAAGGCATTGTTGCTCTTATGAAGTGCTTATCGCAAGCGACTTGTGAGAGCTGCAATTCTCGCTGTTGAAAACAACACGATAACCCCAAGTTGGAGTGTGCTCGATGCAATAAAAGCTATCGCTGTCTCCTGGGAATCTGTGCCATCAAAACACTTGCAGAACTGCTTTAGCAGAGCCTGGAGACATAGCAACACTAATCCTATCGAAGAGTTAGATGGTGACATCGACACCACCTCTCATGACGAATGGGATATTCTTCAAGACGTTGCAAACCCTGGAGTTAGTTTTGAGAAATTCATTAGTGCAGATGACGATGTTGCCGTGTGTTCTCCAGAGGAATCTTATGTACATGTACAAGCAGTTGTGTGTGAGGTGCAAGAAATATCATCAGAAGAAAGTGATGAAGACAATAGTATACCGTCCACCCGCCAGGAAGTATTACTGACCTTGGACACTTTAGAGCGGTTTGCTACAACAGCTGAAATGACCGCTAGGTTTACGGAAGCTATACACACAGTTGGCCGTGAAGTTACTATGCACTTCGCTCCGTCTGCAACAGCGCAATATACAGGAATTTTTCTGCAGAAAATGATACGTGAGTACTTCTTTAAAAGTTAATTACGGTAGTAGTGTTTCTATGATGGCATCTGTATTGTATATGGTTAATACTGTACTGCATTGCAATGCTAAAATTTGAGTCCTCGGATAACCGAATTTTTTAACACGAACTCGTGATTTTTTGGTCCTTTGAGTTCGTGTTAACGAGGTTTACTGTATTGTAGTTTCTTTAAGAAAGTCATTTCTATATATTTGGGCTGTTAGCTCTAACCAAACCCAGATAGGAGGGAGCTGGTAATGTTGAATAGGACTCATTTGTACAGATGGATTATTGGGAGGTTTTAGGAACATAAAAACCCCACTTGATAGTACCAAATCTGTTGAGTTATACTGTGTTCTGACTGGTCGTGCCCAAAGTTGCATCTAAGGATAGAGAAATCAGTTACTGTTGTAACAGAGATGTATGTCAAATAGTACTCTAATGAAACGAAACATGGCCCCATTACTTGAAGCTTAAAGCGCAAACTATGAGGGACCTTAGGGAACTCCAACTGACCAACAGCTTCATAAAGGCAACCCATCTCATGATTTAGATGAGCATCGAAACTAATCGTATAGAAGAATCGGCACATGTCAGATATAAGTTGTAGTCATCAATCTGATGTGTTGTAACAGTAAGAAGACTGGCAACCTCTGTTTATGCTATACACGTACATAATTATAACATATATTTATATGAAACTCTTGTAGTGCATATCTGAAAATAATGTTTTTCTCGACAGCTGTCAGTATGCGAGGACAAGCAGTGCAGCAGAAAATAAGTTGGAGAAATTGTCTACTCAAGTTAGTAAAGGTGAGGGCTTTCTATTATAGCAGGTGAGGTGGTGGGCCCAGGCATGTCAAGCATACAGTGTTGTCAATTGTTGTAAACATAACATAATGTGCTTATTCTTAAAAAACAACAACACATAAATAACAAAGAGTAGTTTAGAAAGTGCTTTTACTAGAGTGAGCAAATAAGAAATGTGTAGCTGTAATCTTCTTCGAACACTCCATATTGACGACTTGTTAGAGAGAAAACACATGGTCAACCAACATACCAGTCCAAGACAAGCTATATGGAGGTGTACATGGACTCTGATTGACCACTAACTACTTTGAAAGCATACAAATTGATGTCTGAAAACGTTGGAAGAAGACCACTTGTTAACCACTCTGTGTGATTTGTATGTGATCTGAGCCTAGAAGCGATTTCGTTTGCCAGTTATGTGCCTACAAGTGACCAGCACATTCGATTTTGCGATGCTATTTTTATTTACTAGGGTAGCTTCCCTAGGCCCCTACATCAGTCACCTCTTACGACATGCCTTCTAGGTCTCTGTGGTACTATTCTTTGCTTCCTTATGGCCCCACTCCATGAGGCGGTAGCTGTAATAATTCTCCATCTCATTCGTTGTTTGTATGCTGGTCTGTGAAAGACATGTGAACATTGGTAGTTTGGATGCATGAGAGAGATAAATCTGGACGCATACGCTATCTGCTATATATGGTATAATACATATACACACATATACAGTAATATGGCTATCCAAATTTTATTTCTACTTTTGGTCACATTCGGTTAAAAGCAACGCCACTCCTATGTAAGTCTATCTCAGAAACTTGGCAAATAATATGAACGTGCCAACAACAGACCTGGTGATCTGTCATGATGTCACAATGACTTCAAGTTAGAAATAGTTACAACAATTTGATAAAAGTGTAAACTGATTATTCTTCGTCTGCAGTCATCATCATGTAGAATTCAGGTGTAGTCAGGGTGCCTGGTATGGCGCATCTGAATGATTTTACATGAAGGCCTGCTTTCTTTATTATCAGTATCCTCCCGCCATGCAGACAAAACCTTTTCTGACTTCAGAGGTGTAAACTGATTGGGATAACTTGAACTATTCTCCTAGCTCTCGTCTAGTAAATTCTAACAGGTTGATTTGTCGCAGGATCCAATATTATGTGTCACTAGCTCCACCTATCACCAAATACATTTTATATTTGGATTGATTGATAGGACCATCATCATGGCACTTCAGAAAATAAAATTCTGATCACTTTCTTACATGGGAAGGTCTCAGCAACTCTATAGCACAGATGAAAGTCCCAGATCAATCTTCCTTACCACAAATGTCTAAATCACAAAGAAGTGCAAATATGTATTATCTTTAACTGTATATCTCTGATTTTAAATATTCATTTCTTCATTTGAAATAACCTTTATCCACAACAGTTGATGATGAATCCACAACAGTAGAGTCCAGAGTGGAGACTGAAGCAGTGAAGGACCTGAAAAATCAGCTGTCACAGCAACAGATTCTCATCAAAAGTAAATGAATGTTTTTTTGTATATATTCAAATTCCTTCCTTTCTTTCCTTCACTTGAAACATTGTCTATATATTCAATGTTGTCTCTTGTATAAACTTTCAGTCTTTTGTAGCTCACACAAAATGAAAGTTTTTGTTGTGAATATGGGAATATTTTATTATGTATGTAGTATCATCCCTGTAACAGCTCAAGATATGATGGCGCAGTTAGAAAACATTATTTCACACAGTACCTGTTGTGTCATCGTGGACATAACATTAGGATACTTTATTTCACACAGTAAAAGGTAATGAAACCCTTTTATACCCAGTGAGTACATAGGGCAATACAGTGTTAGGCTCATATTTTCATTGATCATCGGCACACGACGAGTGATGGTCAACTTCATGCTGGTTGCCTTTACTTCCTAGTGCTTTTCCTGGTACCCAATTAAACTGCGTTGACCTGAGAGCTGTTATGGTCGGAAAGAATTCCACACCCACTGAAATTGAACCCGGACCACCAGACTAAAAAGCGAGTTCACTAACCACTATGCTACTGCTGCTCTCACTTCACACAATGCTAACTGAAAACTTACTATAAGACACATTTCTAGAAATTTGCTTAACATTATCAGTCAATTGTAACAACAACTTATGCTAGAACATTTAAAAGATGTTAATTTGTTTAATCTCAGTATAAAAAAATAAGTGCAAAATGTCCCAGTTCTTCCATAAATATATATTGATTGGTGTATTCTCCTCTGTGCAGATCTTGGCAGCAGGTAGAAGTAGCCAGGAAGCATGCCAACCAGTACAAGACTATCTGAGACAGTGTTGAACAGAATTTGAAGGAACAATCTCGGGTATCTATCTCTTTGTGAACTGTACCATCTATGTTTGTGTTGATTAGTTTGACTTGCAAGTCGGGTAGGGACAATAAAGAATTGATAATGAAGAAAGCAGGCCTTCATGCAAAAATCAGTCAGAAGCGCACTGGCTATGCTTGAATTCATAGCGGGTGAATGCAAGAAGGTGTATAGTTTAAACTGTAGCCATGTTGACTTTATTTACTGCCTCTTTGACTCCTTTTTGTCACCTTTTCTGGATCTCTCTCTTGCCTTGTAGCCTGATGTTTTTATGTGGCATACTCGTACTGATGGTTGCTTTAGTTTCATTCTAACCAAATGACTGGTATTGACCCTAAAGTTCTATATACATCTTAACTCACATGCTGTGATCTTATGGTTTTCTTGATCTTGATCCTCATTAAGCATGAAAAGAGACTTTGATATAATGTCTTGTAATTTACAGCTAGACTTATGCCTCGTTTGGCCTGACATATGTTTGCAGCATAGCATTTTTGGAAACATGTTTATTTTCTTTCTTGAACACTACACACACAGGCTGCAGAGATGCAATCTGTTATCAGGGCCACTATGGGGAGGTAGAGTATGCATGAAGAGAGACTTTGATATAATGTGTTGTAATTTACAGCTAGACTTATGGCTCGTTTGGCCTGACATATGTTTCCAGCATAGCGTTTTTGAAAACATGTTTATTTTCTTTCTTGATCACTACTCGCTTACCCAGGCTGCAGAGATGCAATCTGTTATCAGGGCCACTATATGGAGGTAGAGTATGCATGAAAGGAGACTTTGATATAATGTGTTGTAATTTACAGCTAGACTTATGCCTCATTTGGCTGACATGTTTCAGCATAGCATTTTTGGAAGCAGGTTTATTTTCTTTCTTAAACACTACTCGTTTACCCAGGCTGCAGAGATGCAATCTGTTATCAGGGCCACTATGTGGAGGTAGAGTATGGACTTGGTCATTTGCAGACTCAAGACTTCTATCATCTCATTCACTGTATCTTAGGACTCTGTGAGTGAATGAAGAAGAAATGCATGGTTTCTATTTAGTGCATGAATTATTTTGTGTGTGACAATGTCATGTGTGTAACACATTAGGAAACAGTTAAAGGTGAATGGAAAAAAAACCAAAGTATTAGATTTGTATAACGAGAATGTCAGTTCTACATTCTAGCTCATTTTTGAGGTAGGGTATCATATCACTCACCTTGTTAATTTAACTCTTCAGACAAGCAAAGAGATTCAGGATGCTGAATGAGAAGAAAGTGCAGGAAGCTATGGTTGAGAAGGAGACAGTATTCAAACGCTTGGAGCTGCTTGAGAAAGATTATGAGACGAGTCTAGCAGAAAATGTTAGACTATCTACTGAGAGTCATTCCTTGGTGAGTTAAACTCTTCATTGATTTTTATTATGTTTGTTGATTTTGCATCTCTCGAGTGGTTACCGAGTTCAAATTTAGGATGTAAGAACCACTGTTACCTGCCACGCATTTCGTAAGAGCGACTAAGGTGGTCTGGTTGAAATCGGATGCTAAGGAATCTGCTAGGGAATGCTAACCCGAAACAAATGCTTGCAGAAAACAGATGTGCCAGGCTGTAGGCTATAACATGGTGCAGACCCCTCACAATGAGGAATGGAATAACTTATTCTACGGTTGCCAATCTGCCCCGGAGATTTAGCCACGCAGTAAGAATGTCAAGAGCTACCATCACGAGGGTGGCCAAAACTTACTGCAGGAAGAGTCGGTACAAACGGGAAGCAAAGTCTAGAATTATATCCTACAGAACTGCCCCAGTATGCAGAATTGAGAAGAAAGAGGTGGCCCACTTACACCAGTCAAAGACAAGCTGTATGGCATGGCTGATAATCTGATGCAGACGACTGCCTTTATTGGAGAATCCGAAATCCCAATCTAGTGAGAATGCAGAAGATTTGCATGTGAAAAAATAATAGTAAATATACAGGGTGTTCAAGATAAAAGCAACTCTGTAGAATGGAGCTAATCTGACATATATTTATGAAAATTAGAAGATTCAGTTATGATGTAGTATAGGTCAAGGTTTTGTGATGGCGTGTACTTATGGTGCGGGAAGGAACAATGAACAAATGTGACGTAGGACAGCTAGTCAGAACCGGTTTAAATAGTAAATAAACACAACTCAGTGTGTAACTGGTAACTTTTGATTTGTCAATGGGGCTGCTTTTATCTTCTACATCCTATATAATAGTAAACAAATACAGAACAAGTGTTGTTAGTCACTACTCGCTGAGTGACATTGATGATCAGAGCACTAATAGATTAATTGGTTCGACCCGTGATGATGATGATCTTTCAACTAAACCTAATTATTAGCCTACTCTTCTTGCACCTGGGGTTTTACTCGGTTATCTTGACTGCGCGATGTTTATCTGCTTAGTATTGAACTCCCTGATGGTAATATATTCACTGTGACACTGATGGTTCTTATGCCTGACCATACATGAGACTTGCGGATAGTGCTACAAATTCCTTGTGATGATTTTGTTGATACTTGTACTTATTGACACTTTATTGTAGTGACACTTGGTCAAAGTGACACTCTGTGGTGACACATGGTCTTATTTATGCCCCAGTGAGCTATACCTTCGAGGATCTTGTTCTTAGCGGGGTTTCCTTAGTCGGACAGGTCACCAAGGATCTTGTTCTTAGCGGGTTTCCTAAACCAGACAGGTCACTGGGGACCAGATATATAAACACTGACCACCTGTTTATATACAGGTGGTGGAGGGTTATTGGGCATATGACTGGAAACTGCACCAGAAAAGAATAGATTGTTACAGAAATACCCAAAAAAATGTAAAGTGCTTTCGAAATTCTGCAATCTTGAAACAGATTTTCACTATCAGAATGAATTAGTGATCAGTGAGAATCATCATCATTGCTCTCAGAATTTTGCAGGGTAACATCAGTGCAACCCCCTGACTCTGAGCTGTCTTCTCAGAGAGTGTTCCCAGTAAGTGATCATTACCACCAATATTTGGGACATGGATAGCTTCAGCCTGTACATGCTTTGTCTATGATCTGATCTTACTGAATAACAACAAAGTACAAATGTTTAGTTTAGTTTAGTCGTCGGATCACCATCACTGCACGTCGAACAAATTAGTCCATAAGTGCTCCGATCTCTCCCTCAGTATGTCCATCAGAGTGTGGCGACTAACGACACCGGTTCTTTGTTGGTTTACAATTCTTCTTGTCGAGCTACACCACACTTAACTTTGAGTTCTTGCAGTCTGGTTAGTGTTGTGTATTCACCGCTATACGTGAATCATGTACCGCCTCTCTCCCTTAAGGAATTTATAATATCAGCCTGGTCCATTGCTCGTCCGCTTTGGACAGCAGCCATACCTGCAAGCCTATCCAACGTTCATTCCCCTTACACCTGCATGCCCTGGCACAAAATAAAACTGATCTTTGTCAGCTTAGACCTCCCAGCGATTCTATCCAATGTCTCCTAGCCCATCCTGTTTCAATCTTCCTGAGCATACTCATTGAGTCACTGAGAAGACATGCATGGATAAAAGTCTGTGATTCTAGCCAAATCATCGCTTTGGTACAAATGTATTCTATATTAAGCTACCATGTTATCTCATCTTCTGTATCTTGTAGCATGGAGACTTGAGGAAGCAGTTAGCAACTCTACAACATGAGCTTAGAGGCAGCCAGTCAAAAGAACAGTGCTATTGCCAAATGTGATACTGCTGTAGAGGACTGTAAGAAGCAGGTTGAGATAGCCCCACAGGTGTGTAATC
>JADZMA010001015.1:0-26549 GCA_020796225.1 Arion vulgaris
TGGATTCATTAATTTTCAGAGCGGTAAAAGCAGAGAGATCGCACCCACTGACCGACCGTTCGGATGACCAGCGGGCAGCCAACAGCAGCTTCTGAGAATACGGGGCCCCGAATATCTCGCCAAAGTACGGTTGAACCGTTCGACGATCCCTTCTGACGATGGTTTCAGTTCACGCGTCGTACATACACACGTGCTTAGCAGCAGCTGCGAAACGTCATCCATGAACTCGCGCCCTGGGTCCACCATCAATAGATTATGCAATTTTAGAGGCCCTGCTAGGTCTGCTTGAGAGAGTCTGCAACCTCCGAGCTGCCCTTCGAGGTCAGAGGCTGGGCCTTCTTATATCGGCTGGCCACGTCCACCACAGTCAAAGCATATTTGTAGGTCATACGCAAAACAGATGAGACTGCAGTAAAACTATTTGATTGGCAAACACGTAATCACAAAGTACTGTAGTTTTACAAATTACAAAAACAATGACAAAATACAAACGTTTCGACCAACAAGGCCTTTATCACAAACGAACAACAGGAGTGACAAATTTAAAAAACAAATGGCACAAAAACAAACGTTTCTACTGAAAATCTGGAAATAAAAACGAAAAACTGGGAATAAAAACGAATAACGAAATAAATGTAACACAAAAACAAACACAAAAACTAGAAATAGAAAAGAAGAGAAACAATTAAAAAACTAGTAAATATATAACTTGAATACATGCAACATATACCCATATAGATTACAAGGCATGGGAAGAGAAAGTAGTAAGAAGAATAGGAATGTAATACGTTGAGCCCACGTGGTCGCAAGGTACTATACAAAGAAATCAACCGATTCTCCAGAGCAAATCGACTGCTATCATCCGAGGAACACGATCGGATGGCTGTGACCTGACATCGTGGCTCTAAATGGCCAGTATCATTGAAATGGGTGGCTACAGGGTCACAGAGCATTGGCGTATGTCGCACAAGTGTTGGGCGAATCGGTACGGCCTCTGCCTCGTCTCGCCGATATTAGCCTTGTTACACTGCTTACATGTAATGACATAGATAAGATTACGGACCCGCATGAAACCATCGTCAATAAGAAACGGGCTAAATAAAAGATACAGTACGCGTCTGTATCACATAAGCACACGTGCTGCAACGCCGATGGCCACACTGAACAGTGCCAAAATGAGTCTGGATATTAGACTTAAGGCGACTGTGTACCAACATATCCTTACGACTTCTGTCCCGTCTGTAAGCTACAAAGGATAGTTGGGAAGACAGAACGGGTCTCAGGATCTGACTTAAGGCATAGGCAGATACGGAATAAAAACATTTTTCACCAGTGAACTATGGGGGTGGAAAGTTAAGTTTTACTCTCTCAGAGTTAGTGGTCCTATGCTGGCTGGTGAGGGCCTGCTGGAGAGAGAAACGGAAGGGGTCCATCATATGTAGTCCATACTAGGTATTCAAGATAACCCATAAATAGACAAGCATAACTAGGTCCCATTATAGTACCCATGGCAACCCCACTGATCTGCTCAAAGAATTGGTCATTAACTGAAAGGAGTTAAGAGTAAGAACTAGTTCCGCAAGACGAAGGAGAGCAGAAGTTGACACAAGTGGATTAGTTCCTATTGAGAAAGAACTGGAGAGCTTTAAGGCCGTACAATGAGAACACATCAAGGAGGAAGAGACGGTAGGTTCTCTCGGGTAGCAACTCAAGGGGAAGAAAAGACAGACAAAGCGTGGTTCGATCTTTCAAAAGTACGACGGGTGGTGACTATGAGATTAAAGATACTATCAATAAATTCGAGATGTGTTCCTAGGGCAAGAGAAAGCAGAAACGATAGCCTCCCGGGAATTGTGGATTTTATGAATTTTGGGGAGCATATAAAGGCGGTTTCCCCAAAACAGCTATGGATCACAAGAGTGATGATGCACCAGTGGGAAGGTCGCCCGTGGTTAGCACCAGCCAGCATAGGACCACTAACTCTGAGAGAGTAAAACGTATCTTAACTTTCCACCCCCCATAGTTCACTGGTGAAAAATGTTTTTTTCCCCGTCATCTGCCGATCCTGTCAGATCCTGAGGCCTGTTCTGTTTTCCCAACTATCCTTTGCGGCTTACAGACGAGACAGAAGTTTAAAGGATATGTTGGTACACAGTCGCCTTAAGTCCAATATCCAGAGTCATTTGGCACTGTTCAGTCTGGCCATCGGGTGCAACACGTGTGCTTATGTGATACAGACGCGTACTGTATTTTTTCCTTTAGCCACGTTTCTTATTGACGATGGTTTCACATGCGAGCCCCGTAATCTTATCTATGCCATTATCTCACGAGGCTCAGTGACCGATCTGCTCAACACTTGCGCGACATACGACAATGCTCTGTGACCCCTGTAGCCACCCATTTCAATTATACTGGCCATTTAGGAACTCACGATGTCCAGGTCACAGCCATCCGATCTTTTTCCCTCGATGATCGCAGTCGATTTGCCTGAGAATCGGTTGATTTCTTTGTATGGTACCTATGACCACGGGCTCAATGTAAATCCCCTAGCTTTTTAGTTTTTTCTCTTCCCATGCCTTGTAATCTATAGTGTAATGTTGCAAGTTTTCAAGTTATATATTTACTAGATTTTAATTGTTTCTTTTCCCTTTTCATTTCTAGTTTTTGTGTTTGTTTTTGTGTTACATTTATTTCGTTATTTGTTTTTATTCCAAGATTTTCGTTTTTATTCCCAGATTTTCATTAGAAACGTTTTTTTTTGGTCTTCCACTTGTTTTTTTAAATTTGTCACTCCTGTGAAATAATTTGTCACCCTGTGTTTGCTTGATAAAGGCCTTGTTGGTCGAGACGTTGCTGTATTTTGTCATTGTTTTTGTAATTTGTAAAACTACAGTACTTTGTGATTACGTGTTAGGTCTTACGCCCGACTTTGTCGGGGAGGTAAAAAATAGCAGATCGGCCTGGGGGCTTCGTTCCTGATATACAAACAGCGACCGTGGTATATGCCGTTGGCCAGACAATTATATTTGCCAAAAAGGCTTGCCTTTCAACCGTTCCCCCGGCTACGTCTTCGAAAACCTTGCCGCCACTCGAGCCTGAGGGCTGAATCCCCTTTACAATACCCTGTGGTGTAATATATATCCGCGAGTTTCATGGGATTCGAAAAAGGTAATCAGTCTCCAACACGGGGTCAAGGCGCAGGAAAGAACGGCGCCAGATTAGTGAGTGGGACAATCCTGCCTCACCTCTACGGGTGACCACGGTAACAGACGGTAGTTCCGGTTCAAGAGGGCAGGTGCCGTGGAGAGCTACCTGGGGGAAGTGAGATGCAAAGGTAGTCACGAAAATGGGATCCGCCGCAACACAAACGAGCGAACTCCCAGAGTACTATTAATACTGTCCTCCCGGCGGGTGGGAAAGTGGAAGGATAAAATGGAACCGCGCGACGAAACTCGTAGCCCGCATGGTCTCTCTGAGCCCCTCTGAGCCGATGAGATGCTGGGAGTCGAGTTGAGCTGCGCGAGGCCCACATAGTGTGAAACTCGCCCCATCTCAGGGATAGGGGCACAATTTAAGCCATCGAAGAGATGTTAACCTCAGCGAGGTAAAAAATTGGGGCCCGAGTCTGCCTCTCTTTAGCCCTATCATTTGAGCCGATGGGATGTTGGTGAGTCAGGTTGAAAAGCAGGTGGGTCCAAATAGACGATCGAAGAGACGTCGACCCATCTTTCTCTTATAACTGTTGTCAATAGTGGTTGACCAGACATGTCTCTGATTTCATCACTTTCCTGAATTCGTTCCATTTTATATTCATTATTTTTTGCAGACATCTATTTTCAAATGCATTCAACAAGCTTTCTATATCTTTATTCATTTTCCAACTCTCGATGGCATATGTTAGGATTGATACAACATTTGAATTGAAAATTGTAATTTAGTTTTAATACTATATAATTTGCAGTTCCTTATTTTATTTAGACTTTTAAAAGCTGATGTTGCTTCCCAAATTTGTATCATATAATTTCTTTTTAACATTTCTGTAATCAAAATTGCTACCTAAATAGTGAACTGCTCTTATTTTTATCATTTTAGATTCCAGGGTGATATTCTTGTTACTTGCCATAGGTGTCTTCATTATATTTGTTTTTTCATAGCATATCTGTAGTCCAACTGTTGATGTTATATATGACAAGTTTTCTGTTTTCTTTTCATATCTTGGGGTTTTTTCTATAAACAAGGCAAACATCATCTGCAAAATTCAAATCTTCTAGTTGACTATTTTCTACTCAATCGATACCAGTTTCGCCCCTGCAACATTTTCGCATCACCCAGTTAATGGCCACCCAAACAATAGGGAGATAGAATACATCCCTGCTTACTCCGGTTTCAACCATAAACCAGCCCCCGTGTCCACCATCAGTGCGAACTGCACATTGTGAACCATCATAGAGGCTCTTAATAATGTTTATTATTTTGTCTGGTATTCCATAGCATTTAGAATATTCCCAGGAGATTCTGTGTAGATTATCAAGGGCTTTTTTTAAAAACGATGAAATTTAGTATAAGAGGTTGCTGCTTCTCAATATGTTCCTCCAAGATTAGTCATAGGGTAATTATTTGGTCTAAGCAGCTTCTCCCATGTCTAAAACCAGCTTCTCCCATATCTAAAACCAGCTTGTTCTTCTCTCCTTCTCTCCCAGCTTGTCCACTGCTCCTTTGATTCTATTAAGAATGACTTTGCAGAAAGTCTTGGTCATTACTGCCAATAGGTGATCCTCTCCAGTTGTTGCAATCTTTGAGATCACTTTTTTGGGGGATCTTAACATTATTGCCTTTTTCCATTGATCTGGGACAGTTTCTTCTTCCTATACTTTTTAATAGTTCTGCACCTGGCTAATAGTTGTATCATCAGCCGCTTTGAGCATTTCTACAGTAATGTTGTCATCACCTGCTGCCTTATTGTTTATCAAGGAATGGATTGCCTCCTTGACCTCAGCTACACTTATCATTTCTTCGTTAATGGAGAGAGCTGTTTCTTGCCCTTCGTCAAACGGAGTAGTACTGGTGAATCAGGTCTATTTAATATTTCTTCAAAATGTTCTGTCCATCTTTCCTTCTGCTCGGTATCTGATGTTAGAAATTTACCATCTTCACTCTTGATTGGGCCACGCTTTGAAACAAAAGTTCTAGTAAGTTGTTTTAGTGTATTGTATAGCATTTTACTATTTCCAGTCTTAGCTGCCTTTTCCCTTCTTCAGCCAGTCGATTGACATATGCTCTTTTATCTCTTCTAGCTGCTCTTTTCTACTTCTTGTTTTTAAGTCTACATTCCTCTCTAGCTTGGATTTCATCTGTTGTATTCTTAGTATTAAATATCACTAGTTTCATCTTTTCTCTTTCTTGAATACATTTCCATGTGTCATGCTTATCCAGGGTTTTCTGTCTTTCGTCTTTAATCCTGTGCTCATTTGCTGCCCCCAATAGTGTGTCCTTTATCTTAGTCCATTTGTCTTCAATGTTCTGTTATTTTCACTATTGAGCAACTCTGAACCTATTCTTAAGTTCGAGCTGATATTCCTCTTTTACTTCTTTTATTTTGTAGCCTTTGGTTGTCTATTCGCAATTGTTCTTTTTTAGTATGGTGAATTTTCAATTTCAGTTTCAATCTTACCTATCCATCAAATTATGATCACTTCCTACATCTACCCTCTGTATGCACGAACATCCAGCAATGATGTTCTAAATTGTGTATTTATGCACATATGGTTAATCTGATTCCTGGTCACTCCAATAGTACCAATATGGAAGAAAATAATAAAGATTGGTACAGAAATGCATTTTCCTTCTAAGTCATGTGGGGAAAATGTCTGCAAGACTTCTTGAGCAACAAATAAGACCAATTGTGGAATCAATACTCATCCCACAACAGATTGGATTTAGAAAGGGAAAAAGGTGCACAGCTGCAATATTTGCCCAAAGATAAATTAGAGAAAAGACAATAGATAAGTAAAACTTATCTTAACTTTCCACCTCCATAGTTCACTGGTGAAAAATGTTTTATTCCGTCATCTGGCTATCCTGAGACCCGTTCAGTCTTCCCCAACCACCCTTTGGGGCTTATAGATGGGACAGAAGTCTTAAGGATATGTTGGTACACAGTCGCCTTAAGTCTAATATCCAGTGTCATTTTGGCACTGTCCAGTGTGACCGTCTGTTGCAATACGTGTGCTTATGGATATTTTTTACCGATCCAGAAGCACTTGAGCTTTGAGCTCTTCGGCTCGGTGCCATGGACATCGTAACTCATGGTTCGGTGTCACGAACACCGCGAATCTGGAGAACCTGGGCTTTTCTTGCCAGCCCGAGGAATTGAACCGGCACTCACAGGAAGCTTGTCACCCGCAGTCCAACGCGCTACGAACACGCTGGGCAGGGGGCGCTTATGTGATATAAACTCGTACTGTATCTTTTCCTTTAGTCACGTTTGTTATTGAAGATGGTTTCACAAGCGAGTCCCGAAATAAAATCTACGCTATCACTTGCAAGCGGTTCGCAAAGGCATATATCGGCGAAACAGGCAAAATGCTCAGTGACCGTTTCAGTCAACACTTACGCGATATACGTCAATGCTCTGTGACCCCTGTAGCCACTCATTTCAATGGAACTGACCATTTGGGTGCTCTCAACGTTCAGGTCACGGACATCCGATTATGTTCATCTGATGATCATAGTCGATTTGCTCTGGAGAATCACTTTATTTCTTTATATGGTACCTTGCGACCTCATGGACTCAACGCCTACATTCCAATGCTTTAGTACTTTTTCTTCTCATGCTCTATATTTTATATCTGTTTATGTTAAATGTATATGAGTCATATATTTACTTGATATTTTTATTACTTCTCTTCTTTTCCACTTCTAGTTTTTCTGTATTTATTTCATTATTCGTTTTTAGTCATATATTTTCATTTCTTTTTAACCGTTGAATAACTTTGTCAAAGTCTATATGTGGTGTTCTGTGACATTCTGTCACTTCGCTGTATCGTTTGCTTGATAAAGGCCTTTTTGGTCGAAACGTTGCTGTGTATTGTCATTGTTTTTGTATTTTGTAAAACTACAGTACTGTGTTATTACGTGTTTCGCCATTCTACATAGTTTTACTGCAGTCTCCGTTTATATTGACAATACATCCTGCACCATGTGCAGCTTTTACTGCGGCTGATATATTCACTGCTAGTTGTAGTATCAATGAATATGTTCACTATCATTAGTGCTAAATCACCACTACTACTATTGATTTAGTATTGTCAAAATCCCAATTTCTTTTCATGTTGTTTTAGTTCTCCTTGCTATCAATGTAGCTGTCAACACTGTTGAAATACATATCTGTGTTGTTTTTATTGTAGAAAAGCTATTTATGACACTATCACTGGCTGACATGGTAAATTACTTTCTGCAGTTTGATAGATACTTGAAAAATATATCAAGTTGATCAAGTAAGCTAGCTTTACCAAACTCTCAGTCGACCCGAGATGTAAAACTAGATATCCTTACATTAGATTAAAAACAGGAAATTGAATGAGAATGCATTAATTTAAAGTTAGCTCTAATTATACATGAAAAAATTCTTGACTCAGTGTGTGTACTTAAGTTATTTTAATAGATAATCTTGGCGTATGCAGCAATGAGTACAGAATGTGTTAAGTTTTAAATTTCTTATCATTTTCTCAACCTCTACGCTAATTCACTTGTCACACGAGTACTCACTCAAACATGTGTTTCACTTCCACACCACTGCTTTTATGCATGTTTACCAACATTCAAAAGTTTTAATTTCATGAATACTTAATTTGTAAAGAAAAATGAAAACCATTATTTATTCTGCATAATTAGAAAATTACTGTAACATGAACTTTCCATTAACCTGTTGGTCTTCTTACCTGCATCTGCATACTTCCTGCTTATCAGCTAATTTGGGCATTATACACAGTGGTTAATTGTCCATTATTATTTTTCTGGCATTTTCTTTCTTAACTGAGAGACTTCTAAAAGCATTAAAAACAGTGTTAATAATATATGTAAACATAATAAATATATGCCACCGTGCTTTGATTTTTTTGTCTGGTGAATATAGGTTTTTGTTAGAAAATAATGATTATGTACATTTTTTACTTCCAGAACCACGGAGTTGGTGTGGTGAATGCCTCTCCATCAGCATGGGCTCTATTGTCAAACTGAGGTCCGCCATCTTGGAACCCTGCCTCCTCATTATCAAGAAAGCATGTGCTGAGGCTGCCTCTATTGCAATGTGAGCCTTTATATGTTACTTTTATTTCATCTTATGTCGTTTCAGTTTGAATATCTAATGCACTCAGGACATGTCCCTAGGTGCTATATCCTTCGCAATATCTCCAACATCTTTCAGCAACTAACCATACCAGTGCGATGTTCATTGATGGGCCTACTCATACATTTGTTGTGCTACTCTTTTCTGGCACTCCAACTTAATCCAAGTTCTTGCAATCTAACAGTTGACGTGGATTGGTTTAGATTATGGGTTCCATGGGTATGGACGCCCCAGTGGGCGCTGGTCTTCCGGAGGGGAGGGCGATAGTGGGTTCAGAAGCATTTTGAGTTTTTTCTTGATTTTGCGATTGATTATTCATTTAAAATGTGAATAGTTTTGATACCAGCTTAATTTCTTTGTTTAATCTGAGCTGTGTGTCTTTTGTTACTTTGAGTTAATTTTTGAGTGCATTTGATGTTTATAAGTACAGTTAATGTAGCAGTTCATGTTTCTGAACCGTTGACATGCATACTCTACTACATTTGCTGAGGGAAACTGAACACATATGGGTATGCTTGAAGTACAGTATGTCAGTTATCTTAAAAAAATGTTCTGTTTGTTGTGAAATCATTTCTGAAAAATAATTTATGTTTATTAGTACAAATGTTCCCCCCATGAGGCCATTCCCTTTGTAGTGGGGGGGGCTTAGTACCTCGGGGACCGAGAGCTCTCCCGGCAGGGTTACCAAGCCGGGAAGGTCGAAGGAGAGAGGGCAGACTAAATGGTCTCCTGGTCCCTCAGGTTGGGGGCATGGGCAACTACCCATCCTTTTAAAAAAAAACAGTAGTTACAGAAACCAAAAACAAATTGTTCAAAACTAACTCGAGTCTGGGAAGGACTAGGGCCCCATGCGGAGACGATGACGCGCAGCACCCAAAAACCCGCATGGAAGCTGATGTGCTGACGCCCCTTTCGGCTGCAGACAACAAAGATAGAAGCACCCATGTGATTACACAGAAGAAGTCCACCCTTGTGGGGATGTGGAATGAAAGGGACACTGCTAGAGACAGGCAGATTGCACAAGTGGTGAAGGAGATGCACGGAAAGCTTAGTTGCTGGGAATGGGGAAAAAAGGGGGAATGCTTTGGGGAAACAAGACTTCAGACGGAGAAACGCTGCTCCATTCGGGCAAAGAAAATAAAGATGATCCTCGGAACCCTGGGGGGCCCTTTGATGCTGCCCAAGGAAGCAAGCAAAGTCTGATGGAATGGGAACCCAGTTTTTGGACCGCATTATTAGTGCAAGGTTCTATCTAAGTTCCAGAAGACCTACATAATTGTGGTGTTATGCCCCGACGAAAGATGCGAGGAGGTGGAAAGACCATTTCATGCACAACTACAGGCAATTGTGGGACAAAGTCCCAAAGCACGACATGATGATTCTTATGGGGATTTAAATCCCAAAGGTGGAACGAAACCACTGGCAGAGAAAAGAGATGGAGTAAATGGTCTTGGAAGCATGAACGAAAATGGTGAGATATTTGCAGACTTCGTCCTCCAATGAGCTTGTCATTGGGGTACACTCTTTCCGCATCGAAGATGCCATAAGGCAACATGGATCTTGCCAGACCATCGGACAGAAAACCAGATCGACCATATGGAAATCCCAACGAGGGAAAGCATCACTACAAGATGTTAGAGTGAAGAGAGACAGACATAGGATCTGATCACCATCGGGTAACTGTAAAATTAAAATGAAACTATCGGCAAAGAAGAAACAACAAAGACACGAATCAAGTTTGATGTCAAGAAACTCCAATCGCAGGCCCACAAAGGAAGTCTTCCAGATTGCTCCTAAAGAACCGTTTCGAGGCACTACAGACAAAGAAGAGGAAGGTACAGTGGAGAGTAGTGGAACACCTTAAAGCAGGCGAGGTTGGAGCTGTGAAGAAATACTTGGGAGACCATCATCAATCAGAACCCTGGATCACGGACGAAACATGGCAGAGGGAGGAGGAGAGGAAGAAGCTGAAACAAGAAGTAAACTAGTCAGAAAAGACAGAAAAACAGGCGGCAGCAACTAGATATAACGAGATGGCTAGAGAGGAAAAAAGACAGCTGAGAAACGACAAAAGAGCATTCATAAATGAGATAGCAGAAGAGGCAGAGACAGCAGCTAGCAAAGGTGACCCCGTTCTCTATGAGACAAAACCCGATTGTTGAGTGGGAGGAAAATACAGAGCAGGCCAGTGAGAGATAAGATAAAACTTTTTACTAAAATTGATGAACAACTGGGGCGTGAAGGCATTTCAGGAAGTGAACAGACCTCCCCACTAAACCCACTAGATTTAGGCAAGGGGACCGCTGGACATAAACGTGAGGAGATCACAAACAGGAAATCCGCAATGCCTTGAAAACTTGAGAAAGGGCAAGGCGGCAGGAGTTTATAATATCCAGCTGGGGAAACTCTGAGGAGGGAGGAGAAAGATGGTAAACCAACTCCACATATTGTTCAACAGGTGGGACAGGGAGGAGTCCGAAGATTGGAAGAAAGGCCCCTCGTGAAACTGCCAAAAAATGGAATTTGTCAAACTGTGACAAGTGGAGAGGATCATGCTGCCTCTCCATTCCCAGCAAAAATCCTCACTAGGTTATTCTGGACAGGATGAAAGACGCTATAGACCAGAGGCTTAGGGACGAACAGGAGGGATTCCGGAAAGATAGATCTTGCAATGACCAGATAGCCACCTTAAGAATCATAGTGGAACAAACAATGGAATGGCAGGCTCCGCTCTACGTGTGCTTTGTTGATTTTGAGAAGGCGTTTGACAGCAAGATAGAAATCAATGGGGGATCCTAAGAAACTATGGGTCCGGGGAAGACTGTCGACATCTCAGGCAGCTGTATGGGGGTTTGGGCCCGCCAGGTTATTCATGATGGAAGACTGTCAGAGGAGTTCCAGGTCACTACTGGTGTTAGACAGGGATGAGCTGTCCCCCTCCCCTTCTTGGTGCTACTTGATTGGGTCACACGCACAGCCTACGACAGGTCTGGAAAAGGCATACAGTGGACACTTATGTCAAAGCTAGAAGACCTGGATTTTGTGGACGATCTCGCCCTTTCTTTCGCATAGACTACAAGACATGCAGGAAAAGTGGATGCTCTGGCACAAACGGCACAACGAGTCGGCCTTTAAAATCATCAAGAGAAGACAGCAATGCGTAGCAACAACATACAGCAAGATCCCAAAACTGATTGAGGAAGGGACATAGAAGATGTGGATGAATTTGTGTACCTTGGAAGTAACATCAGCAGATCAGGAGGTACAGATGAGGAATTAAGTTAGGATTAGGAAGGCCGACAGGCCTTTCGATCCTGCACATAGTGGGGAAATCCGCTGCCATCTCCACGAAAACAAAGCTCAGGATTTTCAGCTCAAGTGAATTCGGTGTTGCTGTATGGCTCGGAAACTTGGGGGTCACTAGGCAAATACAAATAAGATCCAGACCTTGTCAACGGATGTTTTAAGAGATTCTCAGATTGAGATGGTAAGATAGAGTTACGAACACGGATCTGTGGATAAGAACAGGGCAGGAACCTATGATGACACAGGTCAAGAGGAGAAGATGGCGATGGATAGGCCATACCTTGAGGAAGACACAGTCGAGTGTCACTAGACAGGTGCTCGAGTGGGACCCGCAGGGAAAACGAAAAAGAGGACGCCCTAAGCAGACTTGGAGACAGGTTCACTGAGGAGCTGAAGAGTGCTCAATTGACCTGGGAGAACATAAAAAGAACAGCCAGAGACCGAGAAGAGTGGCGAACAACTGTTGAGGCCCTATGCTCCACGAGGAGCGGGGAGGATTAATGATGAGTACAAATGCTATTGGGAGAGTACTTGATGCCTTAGTACATTTGACGTTTTTTTTTTGGCTATTTGGAGTGCAGTTGCTCAATGTGAATGCAGTTGATGTTTTTGTGACAATATTAGAACTGTAGTTTATGTTTGTTAGTGCAGTTGTTATTATTAAGTGAAAGGTATAGTCCCCAAATCTGGAAGAAGCCATCACATTAACCATATTTGAAAAAGGAAAATGCAGAACCAAGGCTTCAAGCTATCGACCAATCAGTCTGAAAAGCTGTGTTGGTAAACCAGGGAAAAATCACCCAACAACAAAATTGAAATGGTTTTTAGAATCTAGCAGATTTGGTTCCGGAACAAGAGGATTCGGGGAATGCCATAGCATAGAAGACCAAGTTACCTATGTAGCCCAAGCCGTTGAAGATGCTTCCGGGAAAAAAAAGTCCTAACATTATAGGTAGACCAACAGGCCTTCGACAAGGTGTGGAAAGTCGGTCTTATTGCAAAGCTTAACAGAAATGGAATCCAAGGCAACATGCTAAGATGGATCCAATCGTTCCTGCATAATAGAAGAACCAGAGTCACACTCGATGAACATCAGAGCAAAAAGGTCTTACTACGTCAGGGGGTACCCGGGGAGGAGTTATGTCTCCAACTCTCTTCCTTGTCTACATCAACGACCTTAGTAAAGGATCTGCCAGCAGGAGTGAAGGCTATTTTATATGCAGACGTTTATGAATGGTGCGCAGATGAACACACAACATCTGCAACTAGGTGGAATACAGCGAGCAGCAGATAACTGGAATGGGCAGAGAAGTGGACGTTACAATCAACACAGACAAAACCTCCACAACACTGTTCTCCCTCTCTCCCAGGGACAAAGCAGCCAACATACACTTAGGAATCACTCCAATACAAGAAGAAAACAATCCAACTTATCTAGGGATCACATTTGATAAACGACTCACATGGAACAAGCATATAGAAAACACAGAAGGAAAGGTCAGACGAATAATTGGAATACTCAGAAAACTGGCGGACCAACGGGGGAGCTAATGAACACACACTTAAGAAAGTCTACAGCGAACCCCACCTCGAGTTCGGCTCAACAGCATGGGCTACAGCTGCTCAACACCTGCAGACATTGGACAGAGTGCAAATCAAGCACTCAGGATCATCCCCGGAACCATGAAATCTACGCCTATCACAAAATGCAGAACACCACTGGAGTACAACCCCTGGCTTACGAAGGGAAACAAAAATATGATCCAGATGGAGAAATACACCAGTATGCCCTTGCATCCAATGAAAGCAAGATTAAATGATCTGGCACTTGGGCGACTAAAACGCAGCAGCTTTGTCCATCAGGGAAAGCGACTAAAAAGACAGTACCAAGATGCACCATGCACACAACACCGCTGATACCTAATTCTACCCTGTCCCCGGAACAAGTTAGCGATACAGCAAAAATCATCACAACAATTAGTGTAATCACAACTGGAGAAATACACAATGACCTGCAGAAGAGAACAGCTACTATGTGCATGATCCAAAAAAAACTACCATAAACAATCATGGATCCACGCCTACACCGATGGATCTGCAACAGATGCAATTAAGAACGGAGGGGCTGGTATCTATATTACATATCCCAACAATCACACTGAAACAAAGTACACGCCAACTGGTAAATTTTGTTCAAACTACACCGCAGAGGCTCAAACACTACTACAGGCCGCAATCATGATCAATAATTCCAACTCTGACTGCCAACAAGTGGTATTTTCACAGATGCACTATCTATTTTGCAAGCCTACAGAGTAACCATCCATCCCTGAGAAAAGAGCCCAGCAAGATCTCTACCAACAAAAGAGTTATACTTCAGTGGGTACCATCACATGCGGAGTGCCAGGTAACGAGAAGGCAGACAAACTTGCTAAAAAAAGGAGCAGAATGGGAAAAAAATGAATGAAAATCGTGGCATATCCCAAAGGACGTAGCCATCAACCACAGTAAACGATTTGTTGACCACTTATACGTTCAGTAGTTTCTTGCTTTCGAACGGTGAGGTCTATTTTTCCCTTTTTTGAAAAAATCCCACGGAAACGAATTTGTTTCCCAAACTTGCCCACCGTGTGGTTTGAACCAGGTATTTGGGTCTTGTGATCGAGCTCATTACCGCTTGAGCTACAGACGCTCACACAAATAGATAATGAAATCAGATACTTTGGAAAAAAAGAGCTATCGGGGACATTAGAAAAGAACCACCAACTTGACTACCACACACTTGACAGACAAGGACAGACTATCATCTTCCGACTCAGGATAGGTCTTAACAGACTGAACAAACACCTACACAGGCGTTGCCCCCATCCCCTCTATGCCCCTTTGGACTGCTGAACAAACCACAGAACATGTTCTGCAAGACTGTCCCCTGTATGTCCTCCCAAGAAAGGAATGCTGGCTCTACAACACAACACTACATTCAAAAATACATGGCACAAGAGATGATCTCCAGAAAACGTCGACCATCATAAGAACGTATAAGGGTATAAATCATCAAAATAGCGATCGCAAAGAAGAAGGCGCAGTCATAGGACAACGTCGCCAGGATTAGTGGGGCTGAAATTAAGATCATACTCCATCTCCATGGGTGACCCTGAAACAGACAGAGGATAGAGTTAAAGGGGTTACTCAGTATAAGTAGTGGTGAAGACGCAGTTACGTCTGATGAGATCTGTTGCAACACAGACGAGCAGAACCAGAGTGATTATTTCGCAGTCTCTCCCGGCCGATAAAAAAGCTGAAAAAATAAAAACGAATCGTAAGAATTGATAAAGTAAGAGTCGTTGGGAGCCCCATGTAAAATGTATAAGCTCTTGGCAAGAATCGGTCGGTAAAGATGCAATATGTCGTATCGAAACCAGGAAAGTAAGTGAGTAAAGCGTATTCATCATCATCTTTAATCCATATTTCAAGAACATATAAGGGACCTTTAGATTTCCAGAAAGATGTGTTTATCATATATATTTATTTGTGTCTTTAAATATTCTGTTTTGTCTATTTTGCCCTACAGGACAATGGTGTAGATATATCTAGACTTGGATTAAAGTTACATAGATCAAGAAGATATTCCAACAACGCTAGTTAGCACTGCTAGGTGGGATACTTATATGTTGGTTGTTGTGTGCATGTATTTGTTACTGGGTACTCATTTATTGTTACAATTTGTGGATCCTAACCACATCAGTTTTGCCTTGAGACTATGGAGATGAAAAAGTACCTAATAGATATGGAAAGGAGTAAAACAATGTTAAATGCAAGAGACCACAGTACTGGCCTTAGCAATTAAATGTTTGGTCCAGTTCCCTTCCTTACTAACTTAATTTCCCGCACATAATTTTAAAATGAAAACCCATGAACACAAAAAGAGCAATGTTTAACACAACTTTAACCCCATATTATGTTTACCACCCCAAACCCCGGGACGCTGACAACGAATGATAGTAGAAAACTAGTCACGACAGAGATGAAGTGTCTACGCAGAACGCTGGGGAAAAAGAAGAGCCCTTTGTTGGGAAATGAAGACATCGGGAAAAAAGTGGGTACAACATCAGTACTAAACTTCATCAAGAAACAGCAAATTAAATGGTTCGGCCACATAAACAGATTACCAATAGACAGTGCACTTAAAGAGCAATGCTGTTTGATGCAATGGGTACAAAGAAAAGCCCGCCACCCAAAGTTGGACCAGAGATAACAGAGGCGACGAAAGACACTTTCACGAAACCCACAAAGGCCCATTTTAGAAATCCCTTCTTGACCTGACGTTGTGAGGCAAACAGGATTGGAGAAAAGAAAGGAAGAAAATAAAATTTTCTGTCCACATAAGCTGATATAACAGCTGTAGCTGAAGAAAGCATCACAGTTGATTATATCACTGTTCCTACCTGATCTGAAACTGCAAGTGCCATCTTGAAGGAAAATCCAGTGGCGGTCGATCTTCAAAGAATGCATTCAGATACGTTGTTTGTTTGAGAGATAAGTATACAGATAAAGCGACAAGTTCTTTAGTTATAGGACAAGGCAGAGGATGGTGGTTTTGGCAGTAAAATGGTTATAATGTCAAATAAGATTGCAAAAGAGGGAAGACAGTGTTTCGAGTGCTTGACAAAGAAGGAAACATTTTGTTATTCAGAAATTCCTTTTTTTTTCCTTTTAAAATTTTGATTAATATTAACTGATTTGCTGTTAAGTTTTTTTAGGCCTCGGGACAGAATTTTTTTAGTTACGAAAAAGTTGCACTCGCAGTTTAGAAAAACTAAAATATTCTTTCTAAATATGACTTAAAATATGACTAACTAAATATCAGATTGAAGACGGGGCGCATGGTGCCAGGATTAGTGAGCTGGCACTATCAAGATCAACCCCCACCTCCTCGTGGTGACCCTGGAAACATACATTGGTTCCGGTCTGGCTAAGCGGGCAGGGATCGAAGGAGAGCTACAGGTAGTGGTAGTAGTGCAAGCACGGAAAGCAATACAGGACCAAAAATCCTGAACAAAATGCACGCATCTTTTTGGCCGATGTCGATAAAAAATCACCAAATTTTTTGCGAAACAAAAAAACAGCAGGTACAGAGTTGTCAGTGAACGAATGCTTCTCCGGGATCAAATGACCGCCCCAAAAATTGCACCACATTGAGTCCATACATGGTAGAATATGAAGGGATGTGAGGTGCATCCATAGAGAGACAGAGCCCACAAGGGACTAAACTGGGAGCCCCGCCCTAGGCGAGTTGCGTGTCAGGGCTGTCTCAAGGCACAGTAAATGTGAGCACGGTGAGAAACCCGATATACATGGTGGGGCAGGCACCAAAGAGGAGCAAACGTGAATACGGACGATACACAGGCTGACTCCAAGCGGGGCAGATACCAGGCGCTGGTTATGAAGCGACTGGTAGGCGCGGCAAACGTAGAGGTGAGCGAACCACCCAGATGAGCGGTGAAAACTAGAAATCCCAGCAGAGGCTTGAATCCATTCCAACTCAAAGGTCTTGGCAAGTGTTTTGGGAAAAACACTGTAACGCATCGTGACGACATATGGGAAGATTGCGGTAAACTCCGTACAAGGGGCAAAGCGCAGATAAACCTTTTGGGTTAGTTGGCCGAGCGCAAATCCTAAAGTTGCGTTTTAGTGCCTAACGAAACTGTCCTCCTGGGACAACCGGGCAGGGACTGTTGCATAAGCAACTAACATCCCTGGAAGAACTGAGGGGGGTGGTGTAGCGAGCGCAAAATTTCAGTTGGTTGCTAGCGCCGATTGAAACTACCTTCTAGAATATCAGTGCGCAGTCCCAGACCAGAGTTTCCGGAACAGGGAAAAATGCAGAGTAAACACTTGCCCGTGCCGAAATGTGCCCAAGCGACTGAGAATACTCTACCAGGAACAAACTCATCATGGATAAAAAAGTAAGGCTGATAATGCAAGGGCTTGATTGGTACAAACCCAAACATTGGCTAAGGGCAATACTTTTCGGGCGCCGATCATCCTATACATAGTAAGATGACGTCCAAACACCATAGCTCAAATCGTATACAGGTTAAGTATACCGCCAACATATGATCATTGAAAGACAAAGCAATGTCTCCAATGACTGAGAATGATCCTAATCCGGAACGACCTCATATAGTCAGAAAGAGCGCATATTGTAGACATGCTCTTTGGCGAAGATCATAATGCCCAAATATACGGGGAAAAAAGATTGTAAAAGAGAATGAATACAAGAAAGGTGACAGTTCCTGTGACTAGCACTAGAAGGGTCAAGATCGCTCGGGTCTTTACCGGAGCGACCGCACCCAGTCAGCGCAGAGTAGCTAATCCTTTGTCCAAATTTACTGCACAAAAAGATCCTTAAAGAGTGTTTATCTTTCGATGCGCACGGAATGACCTCGCCAAAGGCAGGAATTCCGATAGAGAAGTCATCCGTTCTCCCTTCACTAACTAACTCTGTCCAAGAAAGAGTTACAAGGACAACAGGTTTACTGTAACGATCACCGGGAAAGGGTCTAAGCTCAAGTACCACTGAAGTCCACGAGGCGGTCCGTATGGTTTAGGGATACCCGTAAAAGGATAATATAAGTCTCACGCAAAAATCAGTCAGAAGCGCAATACCAGGCGAAAGACTTTCCGCCTGAATTAAACAGCGGGCGAATGACAGAAGAAGAAAGATTGAAGACAAATGGATGTAATTCCACAAAATATTTACTCTATTAGCAAATATAATGTAGTGTTAATATGCAGAAAAATATTAGAAGAATGAAAATAGAAATTGAAATTGGGAAAAACAAAACTCCCAAATGACCAAGGGTCTTGATGAACAATGGGTTGAATAAACAAGTTGGACTGCTCTCATTATATTGATAATCCAGTTATGAATACATAAACATTAAGAAAATTCTGAATGGATGCATTGCGTATTAACTGTTTGGGTTTAAATTAGATTTTTTTATGAATGATCATGATGTTAATTTGTAAATTAACATCATGATTATTCATGAAAAAAACCCAATTGTTGGAGGGTCACGCAGTGTCCTAGAATTAATGTTAAACTCTGTTTCACTTCTATTTCTAGCATATGCCATGGTGATATGTAGTCGTTATCGTTTATGGTTCACTTTTAATGATTTGTCTTCAGTTAATATAACAGTAGAATAGAAACGGAAAATAATGGAAAAGCAGCGAAATGTGTCCAATCTTTACAGTGACAATACGTCCCGACGATAAGCCTTGTGGATCTTTAACAAGCGACGGCATGTGTACGCAGTCAGTTAAAACCAATAGAGTAACTTAAGGCGTCAGAAATAAATAACACAGTCGCCGCGTTGGACAGCCTTGTTCTATAGTTTTTTTTAATGTAGTTTGTTTTGATGAATTCAAGAAAGCTATTTTGTCTAAATCTTAGGATAGGTCTGTCTCCTTAAATTTTCAAGACTAATTATTGATTTCTTTAAAAGAATAGTAACAATTATGTGGCAGGATTTTGATCACGTTTCATCGACTCAGCTGAAGAAAACATAGAAAAAGGGTACGGTTTATTCTGGGTATTTGGGCTAACATGCACTGCTTTAGAAGAGACGCTGGGGATCGATCAAACGTGCTACGCATGGAGACCAGCTCATCACAAAAAATGCACTGAGATGGGCACCAGAGGGTAAAAACTGGAAGACCAAAAAAAAAAACCTGGAGGAGAAGAACTGAGTGAACAAGAACTGAATAGATTAATAACAGTTGGAACACAATAACGAGGGCGGCAAAAAATAGAGAAAAATGGTTTGATTCCTGCTGCCATAAGTGCCAGGATTGTCACAGGCAAGAGAATGGGGCAGCGCTTTTAAATAATTATGAAAATTAATAGAAAGCGATAAATAACATAAATATGATGCTGTGCTAAGATCAGTGATCACAGTAACAGTTATTGCAAGTAAATGAAGAGGACATGATAAAGCATTAGTTTTTATTCAAATAGCAATGGAGCTAAAATAGGGTGTATAACAATTGAGTTATTGATGATTTATTACAGCTGTGATAATGTACGCAGAAATATAGATTCTGTGTACACGCCTTTTGAGTGATAAGGAACAGCAAGTGCTAGAGGAAGAATGGAAAGGTAATAGTTATATTTACTGGACTGTCCTTGTTGTATTTCATTATTGTCAAATCGTAACATATTCTCTCAATATGAAACATACAGTCAGTTGCATTATAGTAAATATTGTAAGTATATTTACACCCTAAAAACAAGATTAAAAAAATTGAACCTAGAATTTGAACCTGAAAGGCTCTAAAACACAACAAAAAGAAATAACAGCAAGGGTAGATAGCATTATAACAGAAATGTTACTTGCATGTAAGACAATAGCAAAACACGTAATCACAAAGTACTGTAGTTTTACAAATTGCAAAAACAATGACAAAATACAGCAACGTTTCGACCAACAAGGACTTTATCAAGCAAACGAACAACAGGAGAGACAAATTTAAAAAAAACAAATGGACGACCAAAAACAAACGTTTCTAATGAAAATTTGGAAATAAAAACGAAAAACTGGGAATAAACACGAATAACGAAATAAATGTAACACAAAAAAACACACATAAAAACTAGAAATAAAACGGAAAAGAAACAATGAAAATCTAGTAAATATATAACTTGAATACATGCAACATATATTCCCCAAAAGATTACAAGGCATGGGGAAAAGAAAGTACAAGCATAGAATGTAATACGTTGAGCCCAATGGTCGCAAGGTACCATACAAAGAAATCAACCGATTCTCCAGAGCAAAACGACTGCGATCATCCGAGGAACACGATTGGATGGGTGGACCTGGGCATCGTGAGCCCTAAATGGCCAGTATCATTGAAATGGTGGCTACAGGGGTTACAGAGAATTGGCGTATGTCGCGCAAGTGTTGGGCGAATCGGTCACGAGCCTCTTGCCTGTCTCGCCGATATAAGCCTTGTTACACCGCTTACAGATAATGGCATAGATAAGATTACGGGACTCGCATGTGAAACCATCGTCAATAGAAACGTGACTAAAGTAAAACATACATTACGCGTCTGTATCACATAAGCACACGTGTTGCAACGCCGACGGCCACACTGAACAGTGCCAAAAAGAGTCTGGATATTGAACTTAAGGCGATTGTGTACCAACATATCCTTAAGACTTCTGTCCCGTCTGTAAGCCACCAAAGGATAGTTGGGGAAGACAGAACGGGTCTCAGGATCTGACTTAAGGATAGACAAATGACGGAATAAAACATTTTTCACCAGTGAACTATGGGGGTGGAAAGTTAAAATAAGTTTTACCCTGTCAGAGTTAGTGGTCCCTATGCTGGCTGGTGAGGGCCTACTGGCGAGGATTTTTGAACTCGATGCATAGCCGAGACAAGCAACCCCCTCCGGGTAAAGGCGCCTGCGAAAGAAATCGAGCATCTCGCGAGCTCTCTCAAGAAAATCATCGTCCTCGCAACAAAGGCGATGAAGGCGCAAGAGCTGCGAGAATGGCAAAGAGTCACGACAAGCTCGGGGATGGGAAGAAGTATAAAGGAGAAAACTATGTGCATCAGTAGGCTTGTAATATACTGATGTAGTGATAGTGGATAGCGTATGGAGATAGTAATGTCAGAAAGTTGACACAAGTAGTGGAGATGTGAGAAGTAAAACGAAAAGAAGGGTTGAAAACTTTCATGAAATTAATGAAGCGTGATAAATCGACTTCAGGCATATCAGTAATGCCTATACAGTCATCAATGTATTTGTGATAGACAGACGGAAGGGGACCATCATATGTAGTCCATACTAGGTGTTCAAGATAACCCATGAATAGACAAGCATAACTAGGTCCCATTTTAGTACCCATGGCAACTCCACTGATCTGCTCAAAGAATTGGTCATTAAACTGAAAGGAGTTAAGGGTGAGAACTAGTTCCGCAAGAAAGAAGGAGAGCAGAAGTTGACACAAGTGGGTTAGTTCTCCTATCGATTAAGAACTGGGGAGCTTTAAGGCCGCCAGGATGAGGTATAGAAGTGGTACAATGAGCACACATCAAGGAGGCAGAGACGGTAGGTTCTCTCGGTAATCAACGGAAGAAAAGACAGACAAGCATGGTTAGTATCATTCAAAAAATGACGGGTGGGAATGTGGTGACTTGGGATAAAAAGATACTATCAAGAATTCGGAGATGTGTTCCGTAGGGCAAGAGCAAGCAGAAACGATAGGCGTACCGGGATTGTGGATTCTCGAAAGGAGTTAAATTTTTATTTTTCATGTTTGTTCACGCTCTGATATAACCAAAAAAGGGTTCGCCTTAGGTTGAAAGGGGCGTGCCTCGGCTTAAAAAGGCTTTAATCCCCTACTAAACAAACAAACACAGCTATCGATCACACAGAGTGATGATGCACTAGTAGGAAGGTCGTTCGTGGAAATTAAGTTCTAATGACCCACGAACCTTATTATTATTTGACAGAGTGACATCAGTAGGGCTGGTTTTATAAAACTGGTGTGACGCAGTTGGTTCTGACCTTCCTGAAGGTAAAAATCTTGCTCCAGACGATTTTAGCTCCGCCTTTGTCGGCGGGTTTGATAACAATGTCATCACGTCGACGGAGGTGTGATAGAGTACGAACTCCCACGGTGAATGTTAGAATGAATAGGCGTTTGGGTGGAGCAGTCCAATATCATGTATAGTATTCTTGATGTAGAGTCAAGAGCGTTAGAGGCACCAGGTTTTGGTGTCCAGTCATGTTTTCAGTAGAAAACTTAGAAAACATACTCGTGTCAGTACATTGGTCAGTGTCAACCTGGTTCTGAAAGTGAAATTTCAATCGCAAGCCACGGTGAAAACGATTCATGTTAAGAGTTGAGTGGTCAATAGCGGTCGGAGAGGAACAAACTTAAGACCCTTTTCAAAACAGATCTCGTTGTCGGATAAGGAAGGTCTGAGAAATGCAAACCACCTGTGTGGTTTGACAGAGAAAACTTATTTTAACTTTCCACCCCCATAGTTCACTGGTGAAAAAATGTTTTATTCCGTCATTTGTCAATCCCCTTTAAATCAGATCCTGAGACCCGTTCTGTCTTCCCTACTATCCTTTGGTGGCTTACAGACGGGACAGAAGTCTTAAGATATGTTGGTACACAGTCGCGTTAAGTCTAATATCCAGACTCATTTTGGCACTGTTCAGTGTGGCCGTCGGCGTTGCAACACGTGTGCTTGTGTGATACAGACGCGTACTGTATGTTTTACTTTAGTCACGTTTTTTTTTACGATGGTTTCACTGCTAGTCCGTAATCTTATCTATGCCATTATCTGTAAGCGGTGTAAAAGGTTATATCGGCGAGACAGGGAAGAGGCTCAGTGACCGATTCGCCCAACACTTGCACGACATACGCCAATTTCGGGAAACCCCGAGCCACCATTTCAATTATACTGGCCATTAGGAGCTCACGATGTCCAGGTCACAGCCATCCAATCGTGTTCCTCGGATGATCGCAGTCGATTTGCTCTGGAGAATCGGTTTATTTCTTTGTATGGTACCTTGCGACCACGTGGGCTCAACGTATTACATTCCCATGCTTCTTAGTACTTTCTCTTCCCATGACTTGTAATCTATATGGGTATATGTTGCATGTATTCAAGTTATATATTTTATATATTTACTAGATTTTTAATTGTTTCTCTTCCGTTCTATTTCTAGTTTTTATGTGTGTTTTTTTGTGTTACATTTATTTCGTTATTCGTGTTTATTCCCAGTTTTTCGTTTTTATTTCCAGATTTTCATTAGAAACGTTTGTTTTGGTCGTCCATTTGTTTTTTTAATTTGTCACTCCTGTTGTTCGTTTGCTTGATAAAGGCATTGTTGGTCGAAACGTTGCTGTATTTTGTCATTGTTTTTGTAATTTGAAAACTACAGTACTTTGTGATGACGTTTTTTCCAATCAAATAGTTTTACTGCAGTCTCATCTATTTTGTGAGTATTAAGACAATAGCAATAGCTTGTCTGAACAGCATTTTTAACATAGATTGGGAGACGACAAAAAGCTCAGACAACAGTCAGAGAGCAATTAGATTCCCCATATGTAAGAACAAGGGAGACAAAAGAGATTATGAAACATAAATGGGTATCTCTCTTTGAGTCATACTCTACAGGAAAAAATGTTTGTAAAATTTTGAATCAAAAGAGCCAGACAAATATTAGAGCCCAGTTAAGCAATAGCACGTTTGGGTTTAGAAAGGGTAAGAGCTGCACAGGTGCAATATTTACAAGATCAGATCTGAGAACAATTAATATAATGCAACTAAAATAAGAAACTTATATTTATATACCAAAAGAAGGCATTCAACAGAGTAAACAGATGCGTGGATTTCGAATATTTAGCCAGCTTCTAAAACTCAACGTCCACCCTCTATTCATAAGATGGATAGCTGCGCACGATTTAAAAGGAAGGTTGTACTGCAATGTGGCTGTTGTTTTTCTGAGCTGGTGACTGTATATTCAGGCTTGCCACATGTCCTCTTTCGCCAGTCTCATTCAACATATAAACAATGGAGGTACTGGCGGTGACTAGTGCGCTTCGCTGACTGGAGTCACAAAACTACACTCATGCGTGCATTCTAAGTGATTCATTGAGTATGATCCGAAAGGTGGAGTCTGGTTCGGTGCGCAGGCAATGGACTGAATCACTACAAACGTCAACAATTTGCAAAATCACACTTATCTTCGTTCTGGGTCGCATAGGTGTCGTTGGCAATGAGAGAGCAGACAGGCTGGCTGCCCTTCCCACCATATCAGACGGCCAGCCAATGGATAGAACTGATATTTTGAACGCCCTCATAGAGTGTGGCCGCAGTGAAGATGTTCATTTAAAACAATCCATGTCAACTACTAGATTGCAGCAGCTGGGTTTGAAGATTGGTGTAGCAAGAAAAGAACAGCATAACAGGTACGTGATGGCTCATCAGTCAAAATCGAACTGGTACGGTTAGTCCCCTGGACGCTGTTGGAGATATTGAAGGCGATCAGGGCACCTATGGACATGTTCGAAGTGCAATGAAGATATTCCAAGCTAAAACTTAAACTGAGTTCAACAGATACATAGCAATCTGATATACAGAACAACATACATGACAATCACAGAACTTGATGGAAGACTCCAGTGACTCCATGAGCATGATTCGTAAAGTCGAATCAGGTATGGTGAGACGCAACTAGGTGGAGGTACTGGTACAGACAATGATCAGAGAAATCACCTTCATTTTTGTCTCTGGGCACAGGAGTTAGGTATGAACGAGCTGATAGATTGGCTGGTTTGGCTACAATATCAGAGGGAGCTGCCATGGATCGAAGTGACATTCTTCACGCATTGAGAGAGTCTTTCCGAACAGAGGAGTTTCAGGGCTGTGAATCCACTCGCTGACCAGATTGAAAGAGATGGGTGTCAATATTGGTGCAGCCGAAAAGAACGACATACTAAATATGCAAAGAGATTGATTAATCAACATCGAACTGGCGTGTTGGGTCGCTGGACGCTGCTGGATTTGCTGAGGCGGGGATCGGAGCACCTATGGACATGTCCGGAGTGCTATGATGATACTCCTCATATAACTGATAACTTGATGGAAGAGTTAAAACAATTTATTTTACTGATACATGCCAGTGTATAGACATGGGAAAGACAGGAATGAAATTTCAGGTGAGATACAGAGAAAACGTGGCCGCATCACAGATTGGTGATTTTCTGAACACTATTTAATCCTACAAACGCAGTAGTAACATGATTCTCCATTAATAATCACACTGTTTACGTATGTGAGTCTGGTCTGAGACCGTGCGGTGTTGGTTTATCCTGAGATAAATTTATGCAATATTTGGGTGTGAAATCTGACCGCAGCCTGTGTTTCAGGAAGCATGTTGAGCATGTCATTGTCAAGGCACGTAAAGATCTGGCGGTAATGAGAGTCATGACAGCTGTTGATATCAAGCAACGACTGCTTGTCACCATGTATCAGGTGCTGGTTCTTTCAATCATTGAATATGAAATGGCCATCCTCACTGTAATGCGCAAATTTAGACTGGGTAGAATACAGAATGAAGCAATGTGTATCATCTTAGGTTGCACTAGGGATACACCTTGCGTTCCGATGTGGTGTCTCCTTGGTTTCCCGACCATTGAGTATAGACTCAAGATAGCTAGAGCACATGCACATCTCAAAATAAGTGCTAAAAAGGATCACCCATTGCATGAGCTGCTCAACATCAGTAGAGGAAATCAGTTAAAGCGAGGCAAGTTGTGTGTTGCCGTGTTTGCAGACACTGTTCAGCTGGTAAGGGAACACAAATGTAGACCATGGGAAGAATGATACAAGTTCCTTCAATATACAGGAACACCTTTACGACCATCATTAAATTCGACAAAGGCTACAGAAAGAGGAATCCGTTGAGTTGGGTGCAGACGTCATGGCGATCATAAATAAAAACGGCAATGAAGGTGACTGATTTACACAGAGATGGAGATTTGTGGAGGTCCATGATTGCTCATGCCAGGGCATGGCACCTGATGATGATGATACTAAAACTTAGCTCTCTAGAATGTTTCGGAATATGTCAATATTTTCTAGATCATTTTAACCATGCCTTGTCTCAGTCAGTGTGCTATTAATTTTGCCTCAAATAATGGTCTTGATAATTAAATAAAAATATGTGTTAAATAATACGTCTGTAGCTTAAGCGGTAGTGATCTCGGTCACAACCTAAACGTACCTGGTTCAAACTCCGCGGCAGGCAAGTTTGGAAGTAAATTCGTTTCCGTTCGTTAAGAAAGTTAAAAATG
>JADZMA010001016.1:0-26518 GCA_020796225.1 Arion vulgaris
CACTAAACCAGGGAAAGTTGTTGTTTTTTCCCTTTTGGAAAGGGCGGAAATAGGGGAAAGGTTTTAGATCTCCATGTGATATGTTCTTTGCTAGCAGTTGGAGATCTTGTATGGTTTTTACATCCCAATAGTTTACTTTCTTGTTGGATGGTTCTTGAAGAGTGGTCTTTGGTCTTCCACGTTTTCTTTTCCCCACTGGTGACCACATAAGGACTTGTCAATTTAGTCTCTTCGTCTGATCTAAGAACGACCTAAATTTTTCCCACCTTCGTTTCCTTATAATATTACAGTACAGTACCAAACCTGAAATGAAAACTTGCTCAGTGGTTTAAGAAAACGTCTTGGTTGATTTAAAGACTGGATTTGGTGCTAGTATAGGGCTTTCCCAATTGAGACACGTTATAAATAACTAAACCGGGGAAGAATCTTGTTCTAACTATCAAACAGAAGACACAGCAATAAACTCCACTCTATCAGCAGTAAATAACCAATTCATATAAGAAACCTATAAATCAATTGATATTATGATTCGAAGTGAAATCATCAAATAGCATGTTCTGAGCAGAACTTTACCACTCGCAAAGATGGAGTGGACATCAAAAACCCATCCATTTGTTGGTCGTCATCTGATAGTTTGTTTCCCTTGAATGGAGATGTGATCTACCCAGACGCTTCTGGTATTGTTTTTGTACTTTGTAAAACTTATCTTACCTCATTTTTACGTTGGTGCAGTTTTACTAGTCTTCCCCTCTGTATCGATAATAATTTCTCTTGAATAGAACTCTCGTCGCTTTTTCTTATCAGTGACTGCTCTCCCAGATTGAGATTTTCTTCTTCTTTGCGTTCATTCTTTACGACCAATTTTAATCACTCTTTGTGATATGTTTGATCTTTCCAAGAACGTGTATGCGTTGCACATTGGTTTGGTAGGCCCCTAAATGCATAGACTTCTACACGTTTAGGATTCCGTGCATCAATTTAAGCAAACCCCCTAGTCGTCGCCTCTTACAACATGCGTGGCAGGTAACAGTGGTTCGATTCTTTACACCCCACATTTGGTCCCCTGTAACCACTCGGGTGAGATTTTAGGGATATATATTTTAAAGATGTATCTATCCAGCGAGTTAAGGAGTTTGGAATTACACGTCGTACAAATAGAATTGAGTGCTTTAGAGAGGAGTGTGTTTAGCCAGCAATATTCATATCCCTCGACATCTGCGGAGGAAGACTGAGCACCTATGGGTCTGCACATAGTCCAATGGTATCGGTTCAGTACCAACAAGGAGTGCTCATTTTTTCCTATTTAAGTCATTGATTTTCTTTATCCGCTCGTCACATATTCAGTGTGTTACAAGACCAACAACCGCCGTTCTGTGCTGGTTGATTATCTACTGTGGTTTCTTGCATGGTTTTCCCGTCTTGCCACATCCATCGGTGTGTCTAGCTGAAGTACAAAAAGAAGTTATAAGGTGTGCAAACAATTTTTGTTTCCAACTATTCGAGAGTATTCTAATAAAAGAAACATCAGAGGTATGTATTCTCGAAGGAGTTCATTCTTATTTTCATGTTTGTTGGCCTACACGCTCTGATATAACCAATAAGGTTCGCCTTAGGTTGAAAGGGCGTGCCTGCTAAAAAACAAAAGCTTTTTTTTTTCTGATCCAGAAGCATTAGGTTTCGGCTCATCCATGGACATCGTAACGCCTCGTTCGGTGCCACAAACACTGAATCTGGGGAACCTGTGACTTTTCTCCAGCTACGGAATTGAACCCCTCACAGAGGGCTCAAAGCTTTAACCTTACTAAACAAACAAACAAACTATGCAACAATTTTAAATATAATAATTTATTATTAGCAATTTTATATAGCATTGGGTTTCCCGAAACCCGGGGATCTGGAAGCGCTAGTTAGTCAAACGAAAAAACGTTGTTGGGGTATACTCATCTCTGTCTTCTGAACTGTTCCTGAAGACTTTCAAAACCAGACTTCAAGTTTTTTCTTCAACTTAGACAAGCGCAAGACATCTCTAGCTTTAACCAACTCACCCTGTCTTACATACAATTTCTTACATTTGTCTTTCAGCTTTCTTATGGTGGCTTCCTTCCTCTTCAGGGTCTGTTTCATCCGCCTCAGCGAATTTCCTGCCAACTTTTCTCTCTGCTCTTTCCTGATTTCTACAATCTTCCGCAGCAAACCTCTACGCCGACTTCTCATAATTCCAAATGTCCGCTTCGTGTTGGCACAACTTTCACAGGTACAGCTGCATCGCAAATTTCATAGGGTTCCCAAAAAGACCTAAGTGGATATTAAATTTAATAAAGATTAGGGAACAGCACAAAATTTTAAAGAAAAAGTCTTATGGTTTACAAGGTTTGGTGGGGTTAAAAGATATGCCAAAGCGTTTTAACTCCCAAAAATCTTACAAATAAGGGAATAGAATTTTAAGACAATAAAATTATAAAAATTAAGTTTCGTTGCATTTTAGAAGATACAATTTTACCATTTGAAATTACAGCTGCAAAAAGGGAGCCTTCATCCCCAAAAACAACAGGGTATAAAAAGAAATGAAAACCTAAATTTAAAAATCTGAATTATCCATGGTAAAAGTTAACCCATTCAATGATAAACATGAATGGCAGACATAAACTTTTTTTTTTAGTTAGATCCAAGGGAAAATAATTTAATAGTTAAAATTCGACAAAAACTTTTAAACAGGTAAAATTAAATATAAAATTTCTTACCCTTAATTAATTGCTTAAACTTTAGAAAAAAATTTTAAAGCTTGTACATTTGGTTGAGTATAAGAATACAAAGTTATATGGAAAAAACTGAAAATTTAAAATTTTAAGAACTGGATGGAAAGAAAATTTATAAATAAACAATTCAAAAATTATAAATATTACATAACATGATAACATATGTAAAAATTTTATGAAAAGTTAAAAAGAGGAAGACCAGAAAATGGAGAAATTAAAAATACGAACATTGCATGTCCCCAAAAACGAAACAGGAGGATCGGAATTTTCGACCCAACCTTTTTAAAAGAGAGGAACACAGGAGTGACAAATTAAATAAACAAAAATCGTAAACCCAATACAAACGATCTATTTCGGGAAATTTAAAAGGGTAACCAAACAATGAAACGAAAAAACCTCAAAAATTTTTGGGGCAAGAAACATTGTAAATTATCTGATATAGAAATTTTTAATTTAGATTCAGCATGGAAATTTATAAGCATCATCGATTGTGCCTTGAGGGTGGTCATGGTACCCCCGAAATAAAATTTGGAAACCCTTCACATGAGAAAACCCAAGCATCTGGACCGCTCCCCCCTGAATGCGGTATATTGTGGTACTACGGGGTCTCCTTTGGGCAATTCGGCAAGTTTGGGTGACTTGCAATTTCCACCCTAAAGGGCCTTGTGAATTTCTTTTTGTACTCCCATCCCTTTTCCAGTCGCCCGGGCCACACCAATCTTCAACCCTTTTCCTGCTACAGGGACGCCTAGGATTGGTTTGGATTTTTCCCCCCAAAGCCTATATAGGGTTAGGCACCTCTGTCCTTTGGGCTGCACTCTATATAAACCAGCCCGTTCTTTCCAGACACCATGCCCCGGAAAACAGTTTAATTCTGCCAAATTTCCTGCAATTATCCACCCGGCACAACGGCCTAATTAACTCGGAACTCAATGCATTCAAACACTTGGGATTTGGAATCTCTGTGATGTGGTACCATTTCAGGATAACGGCCTTTCGGAGTTCAGGCGCCCAAGGGGTCGGGCCCCGTGACATCGATTGCCCAAAAAAAAAAATTTTTTCTTTGTACGCGCCCAATGCTCAGCTTTATAACTTCTTGTTAATTCCAGACTTTTCCCATCCTTAACTTAGGTTATGTTGAGTTTTCAAGTAATTTTAAAAAAATCGGAAAACCCTTTACAGTTTTTGTTAAACCAAACTGTTAATTATTTTATTCAATTCTTTAGGGGTTTTCCTTGAATTTCCCAATTTCATTTAATCCCCACTTTTTTCGTTTGTGTCTTTGTAAAAGGGCTTTTAAACTTTTTTAAAAAATTTATACAACCGGACGTCAAGGTTTTCATTTCCATATTTAAAGGAATGTATTAAAAGATATTATTTTTTTATTATTAACATTTATTTGAAGAATGGGGGAAACTAAAAAAATTTTAATTGTTAAAAAAAATAACTTATTTATTTTTTAATTAAACAAAATAAAGAATTGTTCAATTTTTTCTTTTTTTCCTTAAAATTTTAAATTTATTAACAATAATTTTTATTTTGGGAAGGAAAACCCTTTGGATAGGAATTTTTTTAAGAAGGGTGGGGTTTTCCGCACTTGAAAGCCTACCCATGTAAAAGAATTATATTCTTGGGCTTGATTAACTAATTTTAAACTTTTTACTATTTCATCTATCTTTCAAAAGCATATATATAGAAATATTATTAAATTACATGGTTGTCAAAATTTTACTTTCGCATTACCAGGTCCTATAAAAAATAATAATTTTTGTATTCACTAAAGGTATCAAGCATTTTCATTTGTTCAGTAGAAAATTTTTTAAATTTAAGCCAAACCAATTTCCAATTAAAAACCAATTAATTCTCAAATTACCTGTGCAGTGTAAGTACTTGAGTGCTACATCTGTCCTGTAGTGTGTTTAAAAATATATGAAGAATTACTTATCACAAAAAGACTAAAATAATAGTGGTGGTTGACTTGATATAAATTTTATATCAATAACAATATTGATCAGGTTTTATGATCCTGTTCACAGTGAAGTATACACTAACCTGTAACTGTAAGTTTTCTGAACTGAGTCTTTTGCAAATGCAGGAACAAAACCTCATTTTGTATAATGCAAATAAAGGGACTAATGCTTTGGTCAGAGGAGATCATTTATCATGACAATACTACAGAAAAGTAACATTTCTGCTGCTAATTCTTTCATTCTCAAAAGATTCGATGTACAACAAAAGAAATGACAGAAGATAAAAATCAATTTTTCCTTATTTTATTTTCTGAAACAAGTTATAAAATAGAAAAAGACTATTACACATTCTTTAGTTTGTTCCCAAATGTTGCACAAGAGATCAGTGGGAGTAGATAAAGTTAAAGGGATGTATTTGTACAATTTATCTCCTGTCCTAAGCTAAAGAAAGCAGCAATCTGCCTATGCTGGTCAAAGTATCTTTAAACATTGTGAGGTAATTTCATACAGAGATTGCTTCTATAGATTGTACATTTTCTTCCTTTGTGAGGACTCACTGTTGTAATGGTTTGTAGTATATTGCTGGGTTGTTTTCAGGACAGTGGATATAGAGGGTTTCAGTAAGTCTTCCTTTTGGGGGAGTCTTCTGTCTTCTTTAGTCCCATCTTGATGAACAAGCTGCTCAAGTTTAACTTTCCAATGCAGGAACATTTAGTCTTGCTATTGTTGGTTGCAGAGGTAACTATTGTACTTCTTCCTCTGAATCATGCTTTTGATATATCGTCAGTATGATAGTGTCTGTACTTCAGTTACTTTCTTCATCTCTAGGATTGGTGTAGTTACATTACTCCATTGGCAACCTTGAAGGCTTGGTTTTGCACTTTGTCCATTTTCTGTAAATGACTATTAACAGCTGAAGACCATACTGTTAAAACAAAATGTGGTTTTGGGCTTATTCTCTACTATAAATCATCTTCACAGCTCATTCATTTGGTCCTTAACTTGCGGCCTGCCCGCTTTTAAAAGGATCTAAAGGTTAAGGATAAAACCAGGTTTCACCATCTGGCTCAATTCAGAGCGGCATGCAATCTGCCGAGTGTTGCACAGAGCACAAACTCGTAGCTTCACAACAATCCTAGGATCTTTGCTAGCTTTCTTAGAATGCCTAACCATCTTATGGCCTTTCCATATTCCTTTACTACTTGCATGTGTCATTCCATGTAAGCCTCTTGTCAAATGTCATGAGACAAGTAGCTTGACTTTCTTTGATCAAACATAACGCTAAAATTGTTCTTATCACTATGTTAGATATTCATTGTAGTTTCTGCAGCATATTTATTTTTAAGCATAAAACCCTGCTTCATAGTATCAATTCTACTGAGTTATACTATAGCTTGGTGTTAGATCTGATTGTTCTGTCAGAGCTGAATCATTCCAGAATGTGGATCTAGCTAATTTAAATGTATTTTAAAATGGAATTGTTTTGTTAATTTTCCTATTGGTAATAAACCAGTAGGATATGATGCTATAGTTCGTTCCAAAATTCGTGATCACACTAAAGTTTAATTTGTACGAAATCTACCTGATGCATACCAGTGATTTTTTGCAAGCAGTCTTATATCTCTCACGACCTTACGAATATATGTTTAACTAATTGGTAGGTAGCTTGGTTGATGCAAAAACGTTTTTGTTATATAATTTTGCATAAGCACAACAAAATGATCATGAAAGTTTAGAATTTCCAGTAATGCACAAAATGGTGGCGAATGATTGCAAAGGCGTATTCCTATTACATATTATAAAAGAAAGGTCACATAGTGAACAAATGATATCTTCCACTTCTATAAATGAAAGTAAATGTTGCGTACATAAGCCAATGACAGTTGGTAGGAAACATTGTGAACTGATTAATTCCACAGGATTCCCAATTTTGACGTGCACTGAATTGCATTTGGAACACGGAAATTCTTAGTTATAGACAAACTTGACAATCATACTGTAAAATTTCGACAAGTATACCAGATCAACATTGCAGTAAATTTAGTAATAACATATATTAAAATTCTTACAGAACTAAAGGTTTGGGTGGGCAAAAATACTTTAGAAGGTCGTCACTGTTACCTATATAAAAATGTAAAAATCAAGAATTTATGTCAAGGGGATGATTTTATATCAGTGGTAAAGGTGATCACGAATTTTGGAACAAACTATAGTAATTGTTAGATGAAACAGTAACACAGAACTGTTTTGTAGGAAAAGAAGAAAGGCAGAACATTAACAACATGAAAACATTTAAATGAGATAATTGATTGACTTCATTGCACCAGGTTTTACCCCATATGTCATTGTCTCTCTCTGCAGAAATGGCACACAACCTGCTGCAGTACTGCAAAAGCACAAACTTCATAGCTCGGCAACCATCCTAGGGATTCTGGAAAAAATGCACTCCTGAATTGAACAGAACAATGTGGTCCAGATTTAAACCCATAACCTTCGGAGCGCAAGGCAATGGCTTAACTACCTAGCCACAGAAACTCCTATGAGATGATTATTCATAAATGAATGTAAACTTTAATTTTGCATAGGTCTGAGACAGAGGCCACTATTTTTATGGAAACCATGCTTGAAAGCTGTGAACATACAAACCAAACTAGAGATACAATGTGCATAAAGCAGGAACTGGACTATGAGGTTTGTGTATTTTTATAATTTATTACCAAACACCAGAATCTTGTAGAATTTACATTGATCAGAGTTTACGAATAGTGCTATTATTAAATGACAACGATCATTTAATAGGTCAGTGTCTGTATGAGTGGATAGTGTTTATAAATGCTTGAGTCTCATTTGGATTTGCTGCTCTGGACATGTAGGTGTTCACTTTAAAAGTATCTATAGGTCTTCCCAGATTGCTATGAAGTTGGTTCAATAAACAATAACCAATTTCACTATAAATGTTACTGATGTCAGCCAACACACTATTTTCAGACAACAGGGGATGTTGAAACAAAGATGGCTTCTATAGATGAAGAGATTAAACTAGAATCAAGATGTACAGTAAGTCATTTTTATATTTCATTTTTAAGAATTTGATTGTCAAAAGAATGTTTGCTCTATAACTTGAGCTTGTTTTTTTCACAGATGTACGCAAATGTTTTCAAATTTGGTTCATAACTGACTCTTGCAAGTATCAGCCACCCCATTCTTTGTCTGATTTCTGATGATGAAAGGCTGCTTCCATAAATGTTTTATAAATGATGTTGTCAGTGGAATGGAGAAATGAAATGCCTGTTGCACTTTTGACTTGCAAAAATAACATCCCAAGATATAATTGCTTCTAGTCTTTATTTCCGATTGTGAAAATTCTCAAAGTGATATTGGTTCTTCTGTTTTTTTGCTGCTGCTAGTTGCTTCTCTGTGAAATCAGTTTCACTGCTGCTTGAAATTATTTATTTGATTTACTCTTCACTCCGAAACATTTGATTGTTGTTGATAAATAAGCATAATTACGGATTATTTGAATTCACTTGTTGTGCTGGAATATTAAGTTACTGTTTCATTTTTCGCTGGTTAAATTATCTCCCCGTTACCACTGCTTTATTAGACATGCAACATAACTATCATTTTCTATTAATTTCTGGGTCTTTGTGGGATAGACCAGAGAGTAGTTTATAGACACACGATGTACAGTAGGAAGGACAGACATTCATGGCTTATTATCATGCTAAAATTGAATGTGCTGAACTGAAAGGTGCAAATATCACATTTTCACTGAAAATTAGCAATACAATGAGCTGATGCTAAACTGTTTCAGTTACAAAGAATGATTTAGAACTGATAATTTTAGAGTGAATGCAGAAGAAATAGTTTATTATTCATATTTATAACATTTGCCGCCCGTGTGGTGCCGGGGCCTGTAAGGGAAGCAAAGAATAGTACCACTGCGACCTACAAGGCATGATGTAAGAGATGACCGAGGTAGGGGCCTAGGGAAACTACCCTAGTAAATATAATAAATATTTGCGCATGGCCATTGAGTTGTTCGTATGTGTCGATTCCTCCCGCCAATAATGGCTGACACATTCCGTTTCTGAGGACATCTTATTTTTTGAGGTTGTTCTCTACTCAAAACAACCAGTTGCAGTCCCCTGCTGACGAGATCTGTCTTCCCGGGTTTGTCTGGAGTCGTCCTACTCTAGATGACTTCAGCCTTCTGTTGCCGGGCTCACCAACCCAGGCTTTTATGCAGGGTGTGTTCCCTGGACACTATAGTTTAATCCCATATACTTAAAGGAAAGTGTCATAGAAGTAGAAGACAAGACAAGAAAAGGATGTCCTCCTCAAGAGAGAGAGAGAGGACAAGTGCTATTTGTCCCATAGCTGGGGATGGGTTGGTTGCAGCCAGAGCATTTACCACTCGCCGGTGGGTTCTGCACTGTCACCTTATGAGGCCCCATCCTGCTCCTCGCCTTTTGGTCTGGCCTTTCACCTTCAGTCTGTTCGGCTTGGTTAGACCTGCCAGGAGTTAGACTCCGCCGACATAGCCTGAAGGATCCTAAAGGCACACAAACCCTCCAACCACGATAAGGTAGGCTAATATGGAGGGACCCTAGTAAATAAAAAGCAGCGCAGAAATTGGATGCGCCTGACCATCAAAAGCCTGAAGAGAGGGAAGTCACCAGGGTGCGATGATATACCAGCGGAATTGATTCAAGCAGGTGGGGAGGCCAGTGTTCGGGTATATCATAAATTGTGCACAAAGATATGGAATAGCTCCTCCTGGCCAAAGGAATGGAAAAGATCAGTATTTATACCTATTCCAAAGAAGGAAACATGAAACTATGCACCAACTACAGAACTATTGCCCTTATAAGTCACGCCAGCAAAATCCTACTAAAAATCATAATGAAGAGGATGGAACAAAAATTAGAAGATGAAATACACGAAACACAAGCAGGTTTCAGAAGAGGTAGAGGCACTAGAGATCATATCTGTAGCATGAGACTCATTATCAAGAAATGCAGAAAATACAACAGACCTGCATGCATGTTTCATAGACTATAGCAAGGCTTTCGACCATATACACCAGAAAATTTGGAACATCATGAAAGACTTGCACTTTCCAATACAAATAATACAACTCATAGAATCTCTATACCACGAACAACAGGCAAAAATTAATATAGGAGGTGAAATAGCTGAATGGTTCGAGATTCAAAAGGGGGTATGACAGGGATGTATTTTGTCACCATACTTATTCAACATATATGCGGAGAACATCATGAGGAATGTAAAAGACTATGCCAACTGTGTGAATTACGACCCTCTCACTATAGGCGGCAAATGCATACCAGAGCTTAGATACGCAGACGATACAGTATTATTATCCACCAGCAAAGAAGGTTTGGAAAACCTAATCATGACGACCAAGAAACATAGTGAAGACCAACATCTATATTTGAATACATAAAAACAAAAATAATGTCAACTGACAAAGCAAAAGGCTCACCTAACATCCAAGTAAACAATGAAGAACTCCAATGTGTAGAGAGCTACGAATATCTGGGCTCAATAATTAACAATAACGGTGACTGCTCCAAAGAGATCTCAAGAAGATTGGCAATAGCAATCAAGAAGTCAAGAAGATTGGCAATAGAACAATGAAGAACATGTGGCAAAGCACCAGCAAAATACTAAAATTAAAAATATTGAGAGCATGCATTTTCCCAGTGGCTACTTATGGTTGTGAATCATGGACTATTACACAAAAATTAATAACGAAAATCCAGTCTTTCAAAACTAAATGCTACATAAAGATCCTACGAATATCATGGACAGAAAAAGAAAGAACACTGATGTCCGGAAAGAACTAAACATTAAAGAGAATTGGCTGATAAACAACATACTATACAGAAAAATTACATACTTTGATCACATCAAGCGTCACGATGGCCTGGAAAGAACAATACTAGAGGGCAGGGTCCCAGGACAAGCAGAATTAGACAAGTCACCATCCCATGATGTTATCATTGTTATGGGAGATCTAAATGCGAAGGTCGGACAAGACAACACGCATAGTTATAGAACTATGGGAAAATATGGATGTGGTATGATGAACGAAAATGGGGAACGTTTAGTAAACTTCTGCAGCATGAACAATCTCGTTATAGGAGGAACCCTATTTCAACATTTAGATATCCACAAATTAACATGGTATTCCCTAATGGCAGAGATAAAAACCAAATAGACCATATAATGATCAATGGACCCTGGAGACGCTCGTTGCTAGATGTTGTAGTCAAGAGAGGTGCAGATGTTGGTAGTGACCACCACCTAGTCACAGCTTATGTCAAACTTAAACTAAGAAAAACAGGACAACAGAAAAACCTCCAAAACAGGTTCGATGTGGATAGACTAAAAGACACGGAAGTAAGGGATAAGTTTATAATGCAGATAAAGAACAGATTCCAAGCCCTAGAAAGTAATGAAACTACGGATGAAACTGACAACATAGATAGAACATGGGACAACATAGCATCTATATATAGCAAGAGCAGTGAAACATGTCTAGGTTACCGCACAAAGAAAAGAAAAGAATGGATAACACCAACAACATGGAAAATAATAGACAGCCGAAGAATATTAAAAAGAAATTGTTAGAAGCAAAGTCCGAAAGACTGAAAGCAAGATACCAAGAACAGTACAAAAGCGCAAGTAAAGAAATCAAACGGGCTGTGAGAGCCGACAAAAGAATGTATGTTGAAGACCTGGCAGTACAGGCAGAAGAAGCAGCAAAAAGTGTGATCAGGGAACAGTGTACAAAATTACAAAGCTAATAAGCGGAAAACATTACAGAAGATCAAATACTCTCATAAAGGATAAGAATGGAATACTATTGACAACGGAAAAGGAACAAGAAATACGATGGACAGAGCATTTTAAAGAATTGCTAAACAGACCACCTCCAACGGTAGTAGCAGACATACCAGAACCAACAGAGGAGTTAGAAATTGGCATTGAAACACCCAGCCAGGATGAGATCATTACAGCAATTAAATCTCTTAAGAATAACAAGGCACCAGGAATGATAACTTAAACGCAGAACTATTCAAAATAGACCCAGAACTTGCAGCTAATATATTGCAACCCTTGTTTACTACTATTTGGAATGCCCAAATAATACCTGATGCATGGAACAGAGGAGTCATCATCAAGATACCCAAAAGGGCTCCCTTGCCGATTGTAATAATTGGCGTGGAATAACACTGCTTTCTGTCCCAAGTAAAATCTTAAGCAAAATCATCGTACAACGTATTTCTGACGCTGTGGATAAGAAACTGAGAAAGGAACAAGCAGGATTTGGCAGAGGACGGAGCTGTATAGGCCAAATATTTGCTCTTAGAAATATCATAGAACAATGCACAGAATGGCAAAGCAAACTCTATATCAACTTTGTAGATTTTGAAAAGGCTTTTGATAGCATACACCACGAAAGTCTATGGCGTATCTTAAGATGGTATGGAATCCCACTGTGTTTATAAATATTATAAAAAGCTGCTACAGCAAGTTTGCATGCAGTGTTGAAACTTCAGAACTAAAGTTTGAAGTAAAAACAGGCGTCCGACAAGGATGTGTTATGTCAGCCCTATTATTCAACACTGTCATAGATTGGGTGATGCGTAAAACAACGGAAGATAAGGCAAGAGGTATTAGATGGACGCTCACATCCACGCTGGAAGACCTAGATTTTGCAGATGACATCGCACTCCTATCTCATACACATAGAGATATCCAGGAAAAGACCTGCCGCCTTAACCAATATAGTGAGATGGTTGGGCTGAAAATAAATCAGAAGAAAACTGAAGTAATGACTCTGAACAAAGCAACCCCAGCACCAGTCAAACTAGAAGGTAAAACCCTCCGAGATACAACCGCTTCACATACCTTGGAAGTGTTATTAGCAATGAAGGAGGCGCTGGATCTGACATTAAAAACAGACTGAGTAAAGCACGAAGTGCATTCATGACCCTTCAGACCGCCTGAAAATCTGCCCAATACAGCATCAGAACCAAGACTAGTATCTATAACAGCTGTGTGCTGTCAACTTTGCTGTACGGATCGGAATGCTGGAGAATGACAGAACAGGATATGTCCAGACTCTCCGCCTTTCATACAACTTGTCTGCGAAAAATCTTACGCGTGTACTGGCCGACTACTATCTCGAATCAAGAATTGCTTGCACGATGCCAACAAGAGAATATGGGCACTATCATCCGAAGACGAGATGGAGATGGATTGGACATGTGATGCGCATGGAGACTGGCTCCGCACGAAAACTGCACTGAGATGGACTCCAGAGGGTAGGTGAAAGCGTGGAAGACCCAAGACGACTTGGAGGAGAACGATAGAGCAAGAGCTGAAGGAAATGAATCATAGTTGGAACACAATACAGAGGAAGGCCATGAACAGGGAAGAATGGTGTACGTTTGTTGCTGCCCTAAACGCCAGGGCGTAACAGGCTAAAGAGAGAGAGAGAGAGGGTCCCAGGACGCAGAAGCAGACCAAGAAGAAGATGGCTACAAGATATTAAAGAAACCATGAATATGACCATCGACAAGTGGGTGAACTGGCAAGAGACAGAGTGAATTTCAGATGTGCTGCAAAGAGAGCAACATCCTATAAAGGATACGCACCTTGATGATGGCCTACTTGTAGGCGCATAACTGGCACAAAATACAGTCCCTCTTAGGCTCAGTTTACACAGAGTGGTTAACATGTGGTTGATGTGGAGTGTTCGAAGAAGAAGAATAACATTTGCAAGTTAATTGTTCATGCAAACTTAATCCAGACATTTTATTTGACTTTCCTCTTCTTCCAGACCGAAGGAAATATTGACGCTAATATGTCAGACGAAGAAATTAGTTTACAACGGGAACAAGATTGCCAGGTGAGTAAATATTTGTTATCAGAAATGCATTAAATGTACTCCATACAGACCCACAGAGACTTGAGGCTCTTTCAGCAAATAGTGAAATGTGTACATGCTAATTATTCTTGTAGCTCTCTGGTTTACCCTTTTAGTCCCAGCACTTCGGCAGTCTCTACTGAATTCCCTGAGCAAAGGAAATAACTCCGCAACAAGAAGTATTTGTGAAATAAAATTCATAACAGATACAATTTTTAAATAAATATTTGTGATTTAAAGCCCAATTTACAGTTGAATGAACGAAGTACTAATTTATGAACATGTATGTTGCTAATGTCATGTAGGTTGGATGTGAAAATTTATACAAGTGAAGAAATACAAAAATGAATGTTTCCTCAAAGTATCATTTTTATTGCTGATAAATGTCCAAATAAAGTACAGAGGCAGTCATTACTATTTTCCCACAACCTTCTTAGTGCTTTTCCCAAACCACCCCAAGTCTTTTGATGGTTAGCCTAAATGGGGTTTTATCAGTCCTGTAGTTCTTTAGGGCCTGATACTAGTCAGACGGGAAAAAAACCAAGGAGAAGATGGGTGCAAGATGTCATAGATGAGTTGAGTATGACTACAACAGTCACCAATCTCAGCATGACAGAGGCTTTTAGAACTGCTGTCATGGAATCAAGTTTCAGCAATGAAAAGTTATATGATGATGATTCTAGTATCACCTTGTTTTTTAATTTTTGCTAAAGAATATTTTTATGATATTTATTTTGCTGTGTTTTGCCGCTCTATTTGATTCATATATCATAAAGGGTGTTGATTTTCTTCTGTGTCTGTCATGTTAAACAAAATTTTTTATTTATAAATATATCATTTGATTATATAAATAGAAGAATTTCATAGTCTATTAATTTCTCATTATTTATTACTGGCATTTTTATATATCTTTGTTTAAAAGAGACATGACTTGATATTTTGTTTTCAGAGTCCCACAGTGAAGTTGGAAACTGAAGAGGATGAAGAGGAGAAAGTCAAAGGTAAGTTATTTTACTCTGATAGGATGAAGAAAACAAGTTTAGTATTTTGTACTTATTGAGACCAATTTTTCTATGCAAATAAATGTTATTTTTTAGTTCTTGTAATGAAAGTGATATACTTAACTTTGTTTCTCTTTTCTCTATCTGAAACTAGTTTTTAATCACACATTTTGTCTTTACTTTGATTCTGTTTGATATTCTCTCTTTCCTTCTATATATACTTCCTAACATTGGTTATGTGTCTCACTATTTATAAGGTTGATTCTTAAAATCAAAATGACCCGCCACTGTCAGCCCCTTAACATGACCTGACACTATCTTTACCTCCACATCACCTGACACGATCTTCACCTTCACATGGCCTGACTTTGTTTCACCTCCACATGACCTGATACTATAATTTATTCAACATAACCGGACACAGTCCCATTTCCACACAAGCTGTCTATACTAAAAATAAACTGGCAGGACAAAATTCCAGACAGCGAAGTCCTCACAATGAAGACCCCAAAGCGTCAACACCCTGTTGCAGAAGGCCCAACTGAGATGGGTCGGCCACGTTGCTCGAATGCCTGATAAACGCATCCCAAAACAGTTGATGTATGCCGAGCTTGAAGGGGCAGCGTTTGCTGGTGGACAGAAAAAACGCTTTAAAGACACTCTTAAAGTGTCTCTGAAATCTTCGATATAGACAATACGTGCTAGGAATCCCTTGCGCAAGATGCCAAATGTGGCTGTAACAACAAAAGAGGAACCGAATAGCTGAGAATCATCGTATTGTTGAGTCACAGAGAAAACGAGCAGCGAAGACCCGACACACAACAGCCATGTCTACCTTGATCATGTATGCCCCACCTGTAGTGGGGATTCTGTTCTAGGTTGGACTCTACAGTCACCTCGCACACACCAAAAAGGTGCAACAGTACCGTCTGAGATTATTTTTCATCATCGCTTTCGATGAGCCAGCTATTATGTAGTTTATTGTTTTTGTATTTTGCATTCTTCAATGGCCATGACTTTTATAACCTTGTGTTATTTTCTTTCCATTTTCTTCTTGAGCGTTCCATAAACCCTTGTTAACTACTCTTTGGATTTGTATGTGATTTGAGCCTAAGAGCGATTATCGTTTAGCCAGTTTGCCTACAAGTATTCCCGCACATCCAATTTCTGCTTCGCTTTTTTTTTACTAGGGTAGCTTCCATAGGCTCATCTATGCCTCTTATGACATGCCTTGTAGATCACAGTGTTACAATTCTTTGCTCCCCTTTGGAAGCCCCAACAACACATGGCGGTTCATTCCATTTAAAATGTTCTTCTTCATTTACTCTAGTATAACCATGTATAAACCACTCTTAATGAATTTTGGTTGTTTGTTTCCAGGTTTATATTGTTGTGTAATTGTACTATTTCAGTGGCTCCAGCGTTGCTCAGAGTTTGTGCACTGTCGTCTGGTCCTCCAACAGATCAAGCAATTAAAATGCATACAGAAGAGAAGTTAATGTAAAAGCGGATGGGCGAGAATCATTTAGAAAAGGCGTAGACTTGCCATCAAGTATCTGCGCATTGAATACCAAGGAATTTGGAGTTACCTATTGTACAAGTAGAACTGGATGTCCCAGGCAGAGTGGGAAAAGGGGTTTTAAAACTTTCTGCCAGCCATTTTCCCAAAAAAGTCTGGCTCACTGCCACTATTTTTGCATGATCCAGTTTTCAGAGTGACAATTTCAAAAATCGTAAAATAAACTAATAAACTTTGAACTTTTAAACTATGGAATAGTGTTCATATATTAATGAACTACTAACCTGTCTATATGTGGAATATATTCTTTATAATCCACAAGCTATTATAGTAACTGATATCCCCATACCTATCCACAGTATGATATGCCCTCGTTTTGAGATGGGTGTCCGTCACCTACTCCTGTACCTGGGAATGTCTGCTATCGATCTATAAACATCGTCGCGTGAATCACAGTTCAAATTCATATGACATTCAGAGTTCATTTTAACACCATCACTGGCTAAAAAGTCCGAAAAGGTCATTTTGCCATCACTATTCATCAGCTCTGTCCATTTTGAAAATATTTGTTTACTACGAAAAATCGAACTTATACTAACATTTCAGCTGTGTGTTAGATCCGCCATTTTTAGGCCGTCGGGAAAAATACAGAAGTAATCTCACGGGACTCCCGTTTTTAAAGCGATCTCCCTGTTTAAAAAGACATGCGGGCAATTCCGCCGACTTTTTACGTCGGTGACAGCGAAAGTGTTAACCAGTGATCCCAAAAAAACCATCAGTATACATACTCTTCAACATCTGTTGGGAAAAATTGAGCATCTATTGGTCTGCTTGAGTACTATGATGGTGATCCAAGTAACAAATAAAAGCTTTTAATGTGGATAACTTGTGAGAGACAACAGATAATAAAACATCTATACTGTCAGCATTCCCATACAACCTGCATGGGAAAAATTCTCAGAATATTTTGACTGGACAAAATCAGCAACCACGAACTGCTCAATAGATTTCAATCAGAAGAAATGCCACAGTGAGAAGAAGGCATATGATGGGAGCTTGATAGGACAAACACTCAGAGTGATGCAGAGACCATTACAATAACATCCTTGTGATGGATCTTGATGGGAAAACAAATGAGAGACAGATCAAGGACAGCCTGGTAGAGAACAGTGAAGAAGAATGCATTGTAGATCAGCTATGGACTCACTACGAAGGTTGACCACTAACCAATCAAAGTGGAAGAGGATTTTTGTTGCTTCGTTAATTTAATAACTAGAGAATGCTACTAGTTTATATATTTATTGTTTTAAGTTTTTGTTTTCTTTTGGTTTTCAGATTTATATGCCATCCCAGAACCATCTTCCCATTATCAAACAGAATATATGCAGTCTTATCGAATATGACAAGTGGTGACAAATTTTTTTGAATTGAGAACATGGTCAACTTTCAGATGTGTTACCTGAATATAACAGCTACAAAACGCATACTATATAAACAGAACAGTAGTACAATGTTTCAAAAAGACCAGAGACAATAAGACAAATTTAGAATGACTAACACTAGTGCATTCCCTGTTTCTCTTAGTGTCAAGGAAGTTTAAATGGTATTACTGAAACTCATACAGACTGTCATAACATTACAGAATGAAGATTGTATGCAAGAATCAAGCATATTTTCTATATGTGAGAAGAATGATGACCTTCATACAGTTGATGTTGGTGATAGGTTACAAAATAATATACTTCTTCAGAATCCACAGAATAAAAGTACTGGAGATCAAATGTTTCTACGTGATGTTTGTAGCATCAGATTTACTGACAGCAGTAATCTACATGCAAATAAAAGACAACATAGTGGAGAGAAGCATCACAAATGTGATGTTTGTGGTGCAAGATTTCAGATTGCAGTAGTCTAGACAGACATAATAGAACTCATACCGGAGAGACACCTTACAAATGTGATGTTTGTGGTGCAGGATTTACTCAAAGCAATAATTTAAAAACCTAAAAGTACATACTGGAAAAGCCATACAATTGTGATGTTTGTGCTGCAGGATTTGCTCATAAGAGTGGTCTAGAAACACATAACAGAACACATACTGGAGAGAAACCTTACAAATGTGATGTTTGTGATACAAGATTTACTCATAGCAGTAGTCTAGGAAGACATGAAAGAACACATACGGGAGAGAAACCATATAAGTGTGATGTTTGCGGTGCACAGTTTGCTCATAATAGTAGCCTAGAAAAACATAGAAGAGCACATACTGGAGAGAAACCTTACAAGTGTGATATTTGTTATTTAGGATTTCCACTGCAGTAGTCTGGGAAGACATAAAGAACACATACTGGAGAGAAACCATACAAGTGTGATGTTTGTGGTGCAGGATTTACTCAGTCTAGTGTTCTAGTGACACATAAAAGATCACATACTGGAGAGAAACCTTACAAGTGTGATGCTTGTGGTGCAGGATTTGCTGATTGCAGTGGCCTAGGTAAACACAGAAGAACACATACTGGCGAGAAACCATACAAATGTTATGTCTGTGGAGCAGGTTTTCGACACAGTAATCTAAAAAACATAAGAGAACACATACTGGTGAGAAACCATACAAATGTAATGATTGTGGTCCCAGATTTCCACATAACAATAGTCAAACCAGCATAAAAAACCATCGGAGAGGAAACCATACAAGTGTGATGTTTGTGGCCAGGATTTTCTCATGCAGTAGCCAAAACACATAAAAGACACATCTGGAAGAAACCTTATAAGTGTGATCATTGTGGTGTAGCATTTACTCAGAGATATAATTTAGAAACACATAAAAGAATACATACTGGGAGAAACCGTCAAGTGTGATGTTTGTGATTAGGATTTTCCCGTAAAAGTACTCTAGAAAAACATAAAAAAAAATTCTCGAGATAGATCTTAGAAGTGTTTTGCTGGATTCACTAAACATCATCATCTAAAAAGATAGAAAATAAAACTGTTTTGGTCTGACCATCTCTGTTTAGAAAGGCAGACAAATATTTGTGGTACAAACAACAGATTTTACATTTTATAATTAGCATTATTACTATATGAGCAAACTTTGAAGCATTAAATATTATGTGGTGACATGTAATATCTTGATAGTTAATGTTAGTTTGTTAACTCTTTCCACACCGAGTTATTTCCTCAATTTTGAAACAGTTAATTCAAGGAAGGTTTAAAAAAACACTCAAAACCAAATCCCAACTCTTGTCAATAAATAAACATTATATATTATTATATACTAAATTGAGAAAACTGGACAACAATAGAACAACTTTTAAAAAGTAGTAAGTAAAATAGTATAAGTAAAACTAGAAGACTTCTTATAAAGGAACAACTCTTGGCGCGGTGTCGGCTAATGGGGTTCACGGGCTTCGCTGTGGCTCAGTGTGTGGCGTGGAAAGGAGTTAATCTGTTTTACTTATTTATTAATACAGAGATATGACATTTTAGAACATTTAGTCAACACTTTTATCATCTTTGGACAATCACCTCATAAAAAGTCTATTCTCACTGATAGGTTATATTCCAACTACATATCTGGATTGCGGGCAAGCGTGATTAATAACAAATTGACTGTTAACAGGGGTCTTCACGGATCTGTATGCAAGCTGTCAGGAGATAACTTCAACATCAAAGGACGATACTAGCAAGGGAACTGAATAAACTTCAGTTGGTACCATCACATTGTGTGTACCAAAAAAATTAGTGCATGACCTTGCAAGGAAAGAGAGGGATAACGTGAGCAGGAAAATGATGAAATCACATATTTTGGGAAAATAAAAAAAAACTAGAATCTCCAGTGATTATTATCATGCTCTTGACCGACAGGGCAGCTCATCCTTCTTTTTCCCCAGGACAGGGCAGCAGATTAAACATACGCATACATACACAGATACTTTGTCTATCTTCTACGCCTGATCTCTTGTGGGAGGAGTGAGCAAACTGCAGAGTATGTTCTATAGAACTGTACCCTGTACAGACAGTTTAGAATGGAATATTGACCCAACAGTGCAACACCATGTACAGAATAAATAGAAATAAAGAACTCCAAATAACAGTAAAGCTCATCATAAAAACTTCTTAAGCTATATAAACATTGTAAATAATCGCAAAAGAAAAAACTTTATGAATGTCCAAGTATTTTATTTAATATCGATTTTTAATGTGTATTTGATCCCTATATAAAACACACAATGTTCAAAAATACAGAAAATAATCAAACATATTGACAATCAATTTAAACTAAAATAAACATGTGGTTGAGTTGTTAGGACCTCAGACTTTCAATTTAAACTATGCTGGTTCAAGTACAGGTTGGATCAATGTTATTTTTCTTTTGGTGATGAAATTAAATAAATGCAACCTGCGCACTATATTGTGACCACAGTGTGCACACTGTATATGTATAGTATGTTGTATATACTGACTTCTTTCTACCACTTCTTCTGTGTTTGCTCTAGGACACTATTTGTTGGCCACACTATGTGACCTGTATGTGGTTTAAGCTACAGAGCATAAGTATGTTGTTCTGCTAGTTCAATGTTAGCGAACAGCTGTAGTATTTTGTACCTTTCGACCCAGCATGTCAGAATTTCAGTAGTAGATGGTATCCAGGATCATCTCCCTATCTTATGACAGCCGCCTCACTGTCTGCTGGGCACCACCTGTTCATTCAGCATCAGCTTGCGTTTGCTCTATATTACCTACTTTTCAATCTCCTTGTATATGATCTGAGCATGCTTATGCCGAGCAAACTTTTCAGATTAATAACACAAACATGCCTCCTTTTGATCATGTATTATTTGTGTCGTCCCAAGAAATTAAGAGTTTTCACTCTGTTGTATTTTCCTGTGAGGAGAGTGCAAACTGTGAACATGGGACAGATGTTTCCTTAAGCAGCACTGACAGAACCAGTCAGCTGTACCTAACATATCTCAGTTTGAAATGAAATGACTTTCTACCACAGTATTTGTTCCCATAGCTTAGTAGACAACCTGGACAAAACCACATCCTAATCTGGCAAAGACATATTATGTTAGCTGCACTACAGCGTCATATTTGCATTAAGATACCGCTCTTTTAGTAATTTGCACTACTTTTTTCAGCGCAGTCCGTGCGTAAATAAATTTAACACAGGTCAGCCTTTTGTTTTTTCGATCGAATCGATGAAACAGCGTGTAAACAATTGCTTCATATGAAATATGTGTCATTCATATAGTAAAACCGATTGTTCTACTTGTAACTGTAATATATTCTACAGATCTGGAAAATTCTATGATTATATGTTAAGTATAAGCTATTTTGAAAGAAATTTTTTTCGATGGTCACTACCATTATTTTGGAACCTTGAAAATTTACTAGGTCTACCCATAAACATCGTATTCATGAAACTGCATTATTAACTTCTCTTTACTCATAAATTTTCATTACTAGAAACATTTTTCTCTCTTCAGGCAATTTACGTCTGCACTCGTCAATAACCTACAGACTTACCATTTCTCTGTGCTACGAGCGGTTTGCTTTGAGCGTCCATAACAACCGCTGCAGTTTGCGATCCTCTCGTGAATTCTTTTCGTCATTTTACTTGTGTCAACGATATCCAACAATGCTAAATACAAATTTTTAATTTTCTTTTTATATTTCAAACATTATTTATGCCTTTCAGTTGACTTTTGTATCAAGTATCAACGGTAATATTAAATATCCCACACTAGATCTAGCTGTCCAAAGTGAACCATTCGTCAGCGATAGACAGCAATAATGATTGGACCGATCTTTATCGTACACTATTCAGATTTACTTGAAGTCTCATATTATTGTATTGTGATTTCAGAATTAAAATAACTAGTGAATTATTTCAGTTTCCTTTTAATTGTCTTTCTTAATTATAGGCATTTCATGTTTAAAAGTTGTGCCATTTAAATTGCACTCATTGTTTAGCTGCAATGAAGCTTTGTGACAAAATATAGTCTAGTAGCAATTTCAAATGTAACTATTGCAAGATCATCTACTTTTTCTTTTTTATGTAAACTTCTTCTGTGACTTTTAATTTGTTAGTGGTTGAACTAAATGTGATCATTTATATTTACTCAACATATATAAATGATTTACCAAATAAGTATCCAGCATGTTTGTATGTGAGATGTGCATACATAAGTAAATATATAAAACTCACACTATTCAAAGAGTCACTCAGAACAGCACAACATATTGCAGATAAATCAAGAAATATATGAATACAAAATTAACCTCTGATGCTAGAGTGAATAATTTACCAATATGCTTTTATTATTTTCTAAATTGTTTTGGTTGTGTGGAACATATAATGAGCACTAGATCAACAGTTTCAATAAATAATATTCATTATGATCTCCCCATGCAACTGCCTTCAACCTTGCAATAACATTAAATATATTTATTACTTTATTTTAAAAACTGGAGATAGAGGTTGTGTGAATAATTTACTCAGAAGTGTTAAAGCTTGCCATCATTGCAAGACTAAGGTCAATGCATGGGGAAATTAGAAAGGATATTATTCATTGAAATTGTTGATCTAGTAGTCAATACATTTTTTAAACAATCAAGAAAGTTTTGACAATAATGAAAACACCTGGTAAATCATTTACCTGTACTTAACTATATAGAAATTGGATTTATACAAGATCTGATTTGCTGAATCATTGTGTTTACTGTACAATTAATCAATTTTACTCAAAGCTCAGGTCCTACACAAAACTTTCAATGACATAAAATGTGCTTGTTCAATGTATGTTCATATAGAGACATGATGCAGTATTTCATCACTAATTATCACATTTAGTTCAACCACTAACAAATTAAAAGTCACAGAAAAGTTTACATAAAAAAAACATAGATGATCTTGCAATAGTTACATTTGAAATTGCTACTAGACTATATTTTGCCACAAAGCTTCATTGCAGCTAAGCAATGAGTGCAATTTAAATGGCACAACTTTTAAACATGAAATGCCTATAATTAAGAAAGACAATTAAAGGATACTGAAATGATTCACTAGTTATTTTAATTCTGAAATACAATACAATAATGTGAGACTTTCAAGTAAATCTGAATAGTGTCGATAAAGATCGGTCAATCATTATTGCTGTCTATCCTGACGAATGGTTCACTTTGGACAGCTAGATCTAGTGTGGTATATTTAATATTACCGTTGATACTCGATATAAAAGTCAACTGAAAGGCATAAATAATGTTTGAAATATAAAAGAAAATTAAAAATTTGTATTTAGCATTGCTGGATATCGTTGACACAAGTAAAATGACGAAAAGAATTCACGAGAAGATCGCAAACTGCAGCGGTTGTTATGGACGTCAAAAGCAAACCGGCTTCGTAGCACAGAAAAATGGTAAGTCTGGTAGGTTATTGACGAGTTGCAGACGTAAAGTTGCCAAAGAAGAAAAATGTTTCTAATGTAATGAAAATTTATGAGTAAAAAAGTTAATAATGCAGTTTCACGTAAATACGATGTTTATGGTAGTACCCAAGCGAAATTTCAAGGTTCAAATAATGGTAGTGACCATCGAAAAAATTTCTTTCAAAATATTCTACTTAACATTAATCATAGAATTTTCAGATCTGTGAATATGTTACAGTTACACGTAGAACAATCGGTTTTACTATATGAATGACACATATTTCATATGAGCAATTGTTTACGCTGTTTCATCGATTCGATCGAAACACAATGGCTGACTTGTGTTCCGTCGGACTGAGCTGAAAAAAGTAGTGCAAATACTAAAAGAGCGGTGTTGGTTCGCCGTGTGCAGCATAGAATGCAGAAGAAATCATGGCACAAGGAAAGCAGGCCTTCAAATGGCTGCTACCTGGACCTGAAAGGACTATGAACTTTGTCCTAATGACAAGCTTGATGATTTAACATGATCAATATGCAGAAGAAGAAAAATAAATTTTGCTGCAAAACGATCAAGATCAGATTTTACAATACTGTTGAGATCACCAAGACCGCATGTGTGATGCTGGGGCCCGCAAGGTAAGCAAAGAATAGCACCACCCGCGACCTACAAGGTATGTCGTAAAGGCGCTGATGTAGTACCTAGGAAGCTACCCTGGTAAATAAAAGGGTCACAGAAATCGGATGTGCTGGCCTACTTGTAGGCGGATAACTGGCACAATGTTCAATCGCTCTTAGGCTCAGATCACATACAAATCACACAGAGTGGTTAACAAGTGGTCGATATGGAGCTTTCAAAGTAGAAGATCACCAAGAAATTGCCAGGTGCAGACATCAATTCAAATCACAATCCTGTCATGATAAAATGTTAATATTCCTTTTAAAAAATACACATGTGGAGCCTTTAAAGTCACATCAGCACTGAAACAAACCATATGTGAAATGAGAATGTCTTGTAATATAAACATGCATGCATGTTAACAGAAACCATTGAGAAATCTAGAATAGCAACAGAATAGAAAGTAAGCACAAAATGGGACTGTTTCATATTAAGTATGCAAACAATAAATGAAAAAATACCAATACAAGAATGAAACTAAAAATAATTTATTGACAATAGTCTTCATAGATAACCAAAAAAGATATAAAAGAAAGTCAAGACCATCCTAGGATGTAAATAGATAAAGATATACTAAAGATATGCAGAGTAAAAAAAATGCAGTCATAAAAGATATGACATTACAAAAACAATGCAAAGACACCACCATGAAATAAGATAATTGTCTGCAACTTATCAGAAAATTCCTTTGGAGCTGCAATATCTTCCCAGTCATTAGAGACGGATAACAGGCATTACATACAAAGGACAACAGACTCTCCAAATACTGTAGTAAATTGTAACCCAAATCAACTCTGTAGGCCCCTACTGGTGTACAATGGAGGAAGTGAAGATGAAGATGAAGAATGCTGGACCAGAAGTACCAAAATGTACAAGTCTACTCAATGCATATAAAGAAACTCTCAGAGGTGGTATACTAATAGAATGAACAGATGGCACCACAGGAAGGTACTCATGAAGCCGTACTTGAAGAGACAGTGACCATATCTCTTCATCAAAACTGCCATAATCAGTAATCTGCGACGCTATGTTGTTTACTAGGGTAGCTTCCTTAGACCCCTGCCTCTTACATGCATTGAGTCGCATAAACGAAAAATGATACACTTCAATACTGGAAGATTTGATTTATGCGGACGATATTGGTCTTTTGGCCAGCTGATACGATGATGCTAAATCGAAATAGATACACTTTCCACAACAGATCAAACAATAGGACTTTTAAGTTAATATTGCAAAGACGAAAAAGATTGAAATAATTTAAAATCAGAAAACCCAATTATGTCACAGAATAAAATCATAGAGGAAGTTCAAACTTTTGTATACATGAGAAGTACAGTATATGGTGATTCATAAAAGGACATCATTGCAAAATCAAGAAAGTATGTCAAACATTCGCAACGGCAATGCTCAACAAAATCTGGATAGACAACGGATTAAATCTTAAACAAAACTTAAAAAGCAGTGTCCTGGGGTGTTACTACAGTGTAAGTGTTGGAAAATGACTAACATCATACACACCTGGAGACATTCCAAAACAAATGTTTATGTAGAATGCGACAAATTTTCAGGCCAAATACGATGGTAAAATTAAGAGCCTCTATTAAAATGATCAAACAGTGCATCACTGGAGACCATCAGTAGAAGACAACGATAAAGATGGATTGGGGTCGTATGCCGGTAGGAGCATTAGTTGATGGACACCGGATCGGAAAAGAATGCCTGGACATCCAAAGGTAACATTGACAAGGACGATGGAAAAAGAGCTGAAGTTTGTGGCCTGATGTGAGAACAATTAATAGATAGGCCACCCGTGTGGTATCAGGCCCCTGCAATGAAGCAAAGAATAGTACCACTGCAACCTACAATGCATGTCGTAAGAGGCGACGGATGTAGGTCTTATGGATGCTATCCTAATAAATAAAAAGCAGCGCAGAAATCGGATGTGCTTGCCTACGTGTAGGCGCATAGCTGGCACAACGTACAATCGCTCTTAGGCTCAGATCACATACAAATCCCAAAGAGTGGTTTAACAAGTGATCGATATGGAGCGTTCGAAGAAGAATAGAAAGGCAGCAGAACGGCAGCATTGGAAATCTCTTGTAGAAAACCGTATGTGTCAAACGGGATTAAACCGCATCATTTATGACTTGTTTATATGACCATCGGACCATTGCACTATGGTGAATAACCATGTGTGCTTT
>JADZMA010001017.1:0-26495 GCA_020796225.1 Arion vulgaris
AGTGATTGCCATTCTTTATCAAACGTATGGTGACTTTTCCCCTTTCCCAATGTTTTTCTAACCTTCCGACCTACGCTTCCGTATCTCCGAATTTTGCTCGTGCAGCATCGATAGCCCCCAAACTATATTCCGACCTGTACGTTCCGAAAAGTGAAACCGCTGCCCTAACAACTCTCCATAAGGGGGTTTTTTAGTTTTCAATATCTTAAATTTTCAGCTGTTTTCAATTTACGAATGTAACCACATCATTCCCTTTAAACATTTTATAAATCTCTCTCCAAAAACATCTTTATCGTCGTCATTTCCTTTTCCCGGCCTTTTCTGTTTCCCCTATTCATCACCAGTCCTGTTCTACCCAAACGCAAAGGAATTCTACTTAACCAAACTGTTTGTTTCCCCTTTTTGGGTCTTGTAAGTTGTGATAAAAACCACCACGTCTTTCTCTGCGGGTAGCATCGTTTTCAGTCACCTTCTGCATATGAATTTCCTTTAAACTCTTTTCAATACTGATAATAAAATAGACCTTCCTTCGTAATCAAATAAATGGTTTGTGACACGCCAATGACAATCTTTCACATACAGTGTAAAATGATTAATTTCACGGGTTTCCCCGTTTTTTAACTACTGCTGTTGCAGGGGGGCCCATTGGCATCTTGACGTCAATATTTATTTTCTAGTTAAAATTCTAAAATATACCAAATCAACTTGCTGTTAAATTAGTAAAAACATATAATTCAAATTTAAAACTAAAAAGGGTTTTGGGGTAAAACATATTTTTGGAACGTCGCCCTGTTACCTATAAAAAATGAAAAAATCAGAATTTCTGTAAAGTGGATGATTTTATTCGGTCTAAAGATGATCATGAATTTTAACGAACTATACCAATAAAGCAGATTCCATTGGGGTATTAAAAGTGTGTGATACCAAGTTTTCTAGTTGTTAGTCCCCCTTTTTACTCTGCACCAAATGAAATAGTGTTATATAAACCATCTGCTTTTCCAATTAATGAGAGCTTGAAAACATGGAAAAGGGGTGAAAAAAAATTAAAAAAAGAACAAACATGGCTTTTTCATAAATTAAAATAACTAAAAAACAGTAGAAATGCTGATAAAAACAAAATCGAATACTGACATGCATATTAGCAGTGACAAGATGGGTGTGAAACATGGACAAAAATAAGGCAGTGGAAAAAAATATATGTTTTTGAAATAAGTGTTACAGAAGAGTCCCATATCATGGACAGTGAAGAGAACAAATAGATCTATTTTTAAAAAAACCTCAAATCAAAAAAAACTGGCTTTGCTACAAATAAAAAAAAAAATGGAGGTATTTTTTTACTATAAAAACACATGAAGGGCTGGAAGACCATAGGAAGGAGGATGGAAAGAGAAGAAAGAAAACCACGGAAAAATGGTTAGGATGTTCTGATGGTTTGACATGACGGCTGCAGGGGAGGACATCTGGTCTATGGGGAGAAAATTTTGGGGAAAACTGTTGAGGTGGCAAAAATCTGCTCAGGACAACTATTTGATGATTGATGATTAGAGCTACAATTTTTTAACATCAAAAAAGTAAAAAAATTCTTTAATCGTTATAAAATGTTTATAATCGATATGCAAGACTACAATAAAAAATGTGCAATGGTAAACAAGTAAAAAAAAATACTTTTGTTTTTCAAAAAACAAATTTAAAAAACAACAATAAACAGCAACTTTTCGACCAAAAGGCCTTTATCAAGCAAAGGTACAGTGAAGAAGTGCACTCTTTTACTGTAAACTTCATACAGAATCAGAAAATAAATGAATCCATACTCTGAAAATGAGTCGGAGAACTGAAGAAGCTAGACTCCGACAACAAGTTTACACAAAACGTGCTAGAAAAATGTACAAAAAATTGTTTCGTATTGCCACAACATAAACATTACATGGGCGTCTTTGTGGCTAAATGGTTAAGCCTTTGCCTTGCGAGCCGCCGGTCGTGTGTTCGAATCCGAACCGCGCCGTTCTGATCACGAGTGCATTTTTTCGAGAGACCCTAGGATTGTTGCCGGAGCTACGAGTTCGTGCTTTGTGCAATCCTCTCAGCAGGTGGCTTGCCATTACTGTGGAGAATGACTGAGCCATATAGGTAAAACCGGAGCAATAGAATTCAATCCTTTAAGAACACCACATCAACAAACTGTGCACATTACAATCCCAGACATCGAATCTCTCAAGGATCTCTATGGGTAAGTGGTTCAAAACGTTTTGCTTTCGCTCCTGACGGTTATATGATCAAATCCGGACTGAATAACGTGGACATTTTTACCAGAGATCCCTTGGATTGTTGCCGGTGCTACGAGATTCATGCTTACTGCTGCACCTTCACCAGATGGCTTGCCATTTCTGTCGACAGGGACGGAGCCATATGGGGAACCCCGTGCATTGTAGTCACGCCTTCGTCTTTAGACTTCTTTGGATTCTCAAGCAACAGCGCTCTGGTTATTGCAAAGATGGGATTGAAGATTGGAGTATCCAGAAAAGAATAGCACAGCAGGTATATGAGTAGGCTCATCAATCAAAATCGAACTGGTACAGTAACCTGCTGCCTTGCAGGTAGGATTGGAACAGCCGAAGGCTGACGGTGAACAGAACCAGTAAACCGGCTGAAGGACTGAAACCGGACACGTCGTCGAAGGATAAGCACAGAACTTCAAATGGTACTGAATGATGTGACGTAAATCGTTCTTGGCAAAGGCTGTTTAAATATCACAATAAGAATGATCAAAATGGCCAAAAAAGAACGATCGCGAGAAAAGAAGAGAGAACTGATACGGTCAGTCGCTGGATGCTGCTGGAGATATTGCGATTGGGATCGGAGCAGATATGAACATGTCCTGAGTGCAATGAAGATATTCCAACGAAACTGAAACTCTGGTTTTACGTTTTGAGCAACATTTATTGTTTCAACAAGATACAAAAAAATATAGCAGGACAGTTTGAAAAAGCAAGTTAAAAATACTAAACGAAAGTTATATCTAATGAAACAATCATAGCTCAAATGATCATCAATCAATGCCATGCCTGACGACGTAGGCGATCATGTCTCTTCACAACTCTCTCTGCTTGGTGCATGTAATCAGTTCTGTTGTCGATTTTGTGTCGAACCATGATGTCAGGCCATCCAAAATCTTCTATCTCTGTCTTCTATGATCTCTCCTTTCATGAATTTTACCTGTAGTCGTCAAATGTTTTCAACCTTCTCTTCGCATTATTGCAGAATCCTTGATTGCCGAACATTACAATCTTATTGAACTCAAAATCACAATTTAGTCTGTTCTTGTGCTTTGAAAGAAAAAAGAAAGAATTTTTTCTTCTTCTTCTTCTTCGCGGTGCATATCACCACTTGTTAAATCATCTTTGTGATCTATATCTGATCTAAACCTGAGCAGTGTCGTTGTGCCAGGCTAAGGTGGGCCAGCATATCGATTTCTACAATCTTCTTGTTTTGATAATTGACGTTTGGTTGAAAGTATATTGTATCACATTTTGGGCCCCTTTTCCAGTCTGTGCACACATTCCCAATGTATTGCCTGTGGTATTATTTTTCGATTCTAATGATTAGGTTACATTAACTCTAGTTATAACGTTGATCTTTGATCTTTCAGCCACATTTGATCAAGTGACTTCTGTCCTTCATTTGTCATTCATCAACATTCAAGGTAACAGTCTCTTATGCGCTATAATTTTGTTCCGGAAAAAAGCCCTTCGTATTCTTGTTCGAGCTGACCTTCTTAAATAAGAAAGTGACGTCAATAACTATCAATTTGGACTTGAGTGTTTTTTGATAACTTCATTTCCCAGATAATTTTATCATGGTGGTCTATTGTCTGTTTTCTTTCTACATGTGGATCAGGGAAATTTGGGTTGTCCACTCTTGCCGTTAAGCGTAGGGTGGGGGGCTTTAATTTGCGTTCCACGGCCAGATGAGCTGCTTTTGCTATATCCGTATTTTCTTGATATTGTCTATCCATCATTTCCTTTATCTTCCCTTGGCTTTGTTCCTGACCCTTTTTATTTGTATCTGGTTTTAATGTATGCGGGTATCATGATGGTTTCTAGTACTTATTCATGATTGAAATGATGGGCATGTTCTTGATTGAAATGATGGACATGTCCTTGATTAAATTCGACATGTTAACATACATGAAGGCACAACATTTCAGTTTTCATTAAAGGAACATGCTCCATTGAGCCTATCTGATGAAACCTCTACCTGTGGTTAGGTGTGTTTACCTTATGTATTTTTTAGTCACTTTTATTGCCAGTCGTTGGTTGTACCTGCATCGAAATTGTTATTTTTGTCTAGCCGGGACTGTTTGAGAATATCATTAGCTTACCTAGCCAGGACTGTTTGAACATATCTGATTGGCTTGCTTAGCAGAGTGAGATTGGGCATTTTTTGGTTTGGGTTAAGGGTTTTTGAGCTATCTGATTGACTTTTTGGGAGAGTGTTTGAGCATATCTGATTGGGTTGCTTAGCAGGGTGTTTAAGTATATCTGATTGGTTAGCTTAGCAGGAGTGTTTTAAATATATCTGATTCTAAGCTTAGCAGGAGTGTTTAGGTATATCTGATTGGTTAGCTAAGCAGGAGTGTTTGAGCATATCTGATTGGTTAGCTTAGCAGAGTGTTTTAAAATATCTGATTGGTTAGCTTAGCAGGAAGTGTTTAAGTATATCTGATTGGGTTTGCTAACAGGGAAGTGTTTGAAACTTATCTAAATAGCTTGCTTAAATGGAGTGTTTGGGAATATCTGTTGGGTTTGGTAGCAGAGTGTTTTGCATATCTTGATTTTTTCTTGTTTAACACAATATTGTATCCACAGATTATTATTTAATTTTTGAAAGGACCTTTTAATTAATTTAACACTTACTAACCCCTGTAAAATTGTCTTGAATGATTTTTTCCGATATGTGCCTCTTCCCCATCAAAGAGTGGCGTAATATTCTTCCGGCTACTTCATACTTGGTTCTCTATCGAGGTCTACTACGAAGACGGCTGGGAAACCACGTGTTTCATGTTTAGTGCAATAACTAACCATAACAATTCCTTTATATAAATTTTAAAATGCGTCCTTTTTATTGTATTGAAAGTACTGGTCTAGACATGAACATAACAAAATAGTAATGTAAATGCATAATACTGGTCTAAAACATGAACATAACAAATAGTAATGTAAATCATAAGTACTGGTCAGACATGAACATAACAATAGTAATGTAAATGCTAAGTACTGGTCTAGACATGAACATAACAAAATAGTAATGTAAATGCATATTGTATTGACAAGTACTGGTCTAAAACATGAACATAACAAAATAGTAATGTAAATGCATATTGTATTGACAAGTCCCTCCATATTAGCCTACCTTATCGTGGTTGGAGGGTTTGTGTGCCTTTTAGGATCCTTCGGGCCCTATGTCGGCGGAGTCTAACTCCTGGCAGGTCAAACCCAAGCCGAACGGGCTGAAGGTGAAGGCCCAGACCAAAAGCGAGGACAGGATGGGGCCTCATAAGGTGACAGTGCAAAACCCCACCGGCAGTGGTAAATGCTCTGGCTGCACCAACCCATCCCCAGCTATGGGACAAATAGCACTTGTCCTCTCTCTCTCTTGGGGAGGACACCCTTTTTTCTTGTCTTGTCTTCTACTTCTTGACACTTTCCCTTAGCATAAGGGATTAAACTACAGTGCCCAGGAGCACACCCTGCAAAAGCCTGGTTGGTGAGTCCGCAACAGAAGGCTGAATCATCTAGAGTAGGACGACTCAGACAAACCGGAAGACAGATCTCGTCAGCAGGGACTCAACGTCTAGAACAACCTAAAAAAAGATGTCCTCAGAACGGAATGTGTCACCCATTATTGGGGGAGGAATCGACACATACGAACAACTCAAATGGCCATGCGCAAATATTTATATAACTGTGGTGCCACCACCTGGAAACAGCCAGGTGGTGGTGGGACGGACCCCTGCCTCGAAGGGTCCACCCTTACTACTGGCACCCCTGTTGATTCTTCAAAGCCAGGGGACAGGGTATTACTACTGGCAGAAAGGACAAACTTTCACCCTCACATTATGCAATGGAATGCAGAAGGGTAACCAACAAAAACAGAGCTAGAGGAACGTCTCGAGCAGAAAAGATTGACATCTCTGTACCCAAGAGACGCACCTTAATCCGGGAAATAGATTCAGCATTAGAGGATTTGAAACCTTCCGTCGGATGGAAAAAATAGACATAAGGGTGGAGTAGTAACACTAGTTCGTAATTCCATACCGGCAGTTGAACTTCACGGTCAATCAGATGAGCACAGAATTCATAGCTGTTCAACTCCTTATAAACAACACTAAGATGACACTATACAATATTCTCACCACCCCCCCATTCAAACTGAGCTGGAAGCTATCAAAGTTCAAGATGACAACTTGCTTATAGTAGGAGACTTCAACAGCCACTCACCAAGCTGGGGCTTGCACGCTAGACCCCTCGAGGTGAAGCCTTGAAGAATGGCTGATCACCAACAGTCTCACCATTCTCAACCACCAAGATGATCCTCACACATGTTACTCGACGTGGTGACAACAAGCACCCAGATCTGGCTTTTGCTACAGCACTTTCCCAGGATAACCGAAAGGCAAGTCTGCGACCAGATTAGGTAGTGACCATAGACCAGTGAAACTCCTCATAAATAACATTAAAAAGGAGGAACTTACAAACTCTGCCCCTAGTTGGAATTAAAAAAAGGCAGACTGGAAGCTATTCCAAGAACTAGCAGACAAGTACTGTAAAGAAATTAATCAATCGGGAAAAGTGGACAGAGATGCACGTTCATTCAATAAAGCCATTTTAGATGCACCAAAAAAGGCTATACCAGAGGGGAAAAAACTACAAGCCATATTGGACACCAGAGATGGAAGTTCTCCATAGCCCCTTTGCAGTGCCAGAAATACAATGGAACTCGCACCAACGGCCCAAAATGTAATGCAACACAATGAGCAAGGGCCCTTTATGTTAGAAAGAAACCAGCAGTGTAGAAAATCCTGGAAAAAGAAAAGACAGCCTCTTTGAACATGGAAAAAGATACTCAAAAGTTGTGAGACTTACAAAACCCCTGAACGATGAAAACCCATCTAAGGAAACAGTTCTCCAGCGGAGAACAACTTCTACAGGAAAGCGAGCAGCCTGATGGCCCAGTGTTACACAAGCTCATGCTCAATAAGTCAGGAGCAAGGAAGAAGTCAGAAGTGAGATAAATGCTGCATTCAAAAAGCAACAAGTGAACCCTGTATGGAGTAGACATCACACTGACTGCAGAGAGCACTGAAAAAGCTCAATCGTAAAAAGGCCCCGGGACCAGATGGAGTATCAAACGACATGCTCAAACAAATAGACCCAATTGCACAGAGTCTTCTACTCCAGATTTTTAACAATAGTTGGAGACAGGGGGGTCCAGACATCGGGAAAAAATCCCACAACCCAACCCAATTTTTCAAAAATGGAAAAGAAAAAAAGGATCCCAGGCTACAGACCTATAAGTTTGCTAAGTTGCACTGCAAAACTGCTGGAGAGGGGATAACCACTGGACTCCAGTGGTTTTAGAATCCCAAACCCTAAACTGGATCCCCCCGACAGGCTACAGGCAGCATAAACACTGATGACCAAGTGGGGTACCTCCACAGGACATAGAAAATGGAAGAAAAGAAAAACCCCCACGTGTTCTTCGACATGTCTAAGCCTTCGACAAAGTCTGGAAAGATGGTTTCTACTCAGCTCTTCCAGTGGAATACGGAGGGGAGAAGTACTATTGGATAAAGACTTTCTTACCCATAGACAACATCTGTAAATTTGGGTGGGTGCACAGTCCCAGATTCAAATTAAGAGCAGGAGTCCACAGTGGGGTACTGTCCCCCTTGCTTTTCTGGTATATATTAATGATCTACAAACTCTGCCCAGACACATGTCACCTCTCTTTCCCTGCTGATGATCTGGCTGTGTGGACACTCCGAGTTTCTGGGTCCTGTCATCTTAAACTCCAGGCCAGCCTGAACAGCGTCATAATGTGGGCAAGTAAATGGGGTCTAGAAATAAACCGGAGCAAAACTATAGCAACGCCCTTTTTTCATTGTCAACAAAGGAAGAACACTTCAGACTGAAATTTAACGATGATATCGTTCCCGTTCCCATACTCCCAAACCTTTTTTGGGGGTTAAGCGACAGTCGTCTGACATGGAAACATCCCTAATGAAACAAACAGAAGGCTGTAAGAAACAAAATGTGATGCGGAAGCTGGCTGGAACTACCCGGGGAGCTGATATTCAATCCTGAGTCAGGTGTACACTGGTGCAGTAGGGCCGACCTCGAATATGCATCATCGACATGGATATCAGCGGGCCCCTTCAAACAAATCGATACTGGAAAAACACAAAATAGGTGTCTGCGTACTCAGGGAGCCATGAAAAACTACACCAATTGTAGAAATGGAAAAGGCAGAATCCAGCCCCTTTGGGAAAACAGAGAAGGAGAAAAGTGATTCTATAGACTGAAAGGATCAAAAGTACCTCACCCTCACTGCATAAAAAAAATGGCGCTAGAACAAAGAACAGACTAAAACCACAAGTCTAAACCACAAAGCAAAGAAATAGGAAAGTCATACTTGGAACTACTAAATCATAATTCCCAAACCCGAAGATTGCTTTTATCACTGGGAACCCCGGGCTCAGTACCACTAAACTTCCAACCTCCATCCCTAAATTATTAAGCAAGATGCAGAGCCCAATCTAGTGAAAAAGCATTACGTGAACATCTCCATTACATGTTTCCCGAAAAACAGCTGGATAAGAATTTACAGATGGATCGGCATGGAGGCACCATGAATAATGGAGCAGGAGTGTACATTAGCACCCAGATGCTACCACTGTGTCTCTAGCAGCTCTACTGGGAAGAATATGTTCCAACTACAAAGCAGAACTCATAGCCCCTTCTGATGCAGCACAGCACATGAATAAGCTGCAGCAGCTCAAGCAAGATGGTATTTCTTACAGACTCATTGTCAGCTATACAAGCCCTGGAGGCTAAATCCACTGACAGCACAGTACAAAACTACAAAGAGAACTTGCTCAGCTTTCAGAAAAAGGGGAAATTCACTTGCAGTGGGTTCCATCTCCTGTGGCATTGCAGGCAATAGTGCTGATGTCTTAGCTAGGAGGGAGTGCCAAAAAGCAAATTACCAACCCTTGTCTTTCAAGAGGTCAAAACCCTCATACGAGAAAATCTGCAGTAGACTGGAAGACAAACACTGGATATGATTATGGAAAAGACTCCCCCAAAGACCTAAGCAGAACAGACCAGGTCATTATATTTCGACTACGCACCGGACACTGCAGACTCAACAAACACTAATACAGACTAGGAATAAGTCAAACAGCTCTGCCAGTGTCAGCAGGCAGAACAGACACCGGAGCATATCCTGCAAGACTGTCCCCTTCTGTCAGGCTGAGAAGCAACATGTGGCCACACAGTCGACTAAAACTAAGCTTTGGGAAACCGCGACCCGAAGCTGTTGCCATTTGTGTCCACAGTAAATTAAACGCATGATAGAGATCGCTGAAGAAGAATATTGACAAGTACTGGTCTGAATGAATAACAAAATAGTAATGAAATGCATTTTATGACAAGTACTGGTCTGACATGAACATAACAAATAGTAATGTAAATGCATAAGTACTGGTCTAGACATGAACATAACAAAATAGTAATGTAAATGCATATTGTATTGACAAGTACTGGTCTAGACATGAACATAACAAAATAGTAATGTAAATGCATATTGTATTGACAAGTCTGGTCTGAACATGAAACATAACAAAATAGTAATGTAAAAGCATACCGTAACGAAAATCAAAGGAATCTGAATCAAAAAAAGTGAGATATCACAAATTCTATTTTATACTTCAGACGTCACTATATCCTCTAACCTTTTAGCCTTGAAGCTTAGTGCAGTAGCTATGCATGTCACTCTTCGCTGAGTTTGGTCGACCTCCCTATTGTGTTCCAGCTGTAACGTTTTCTTTGATTTCCAGTTTTATTCTCATCCAAGTCTCTTGGGTCTTCCACCTGATGTCCATCTCAGTGCAGTTGTTATGAAAAAGTTAGTATCATATGTCCGATTCATTTCCATCGACTATTTTTAATGATCGTGTACATTTCCTTTTTTAACTGTACTGTTCTTGGTGGCGTCTGTGGGTCGGGATATGACTCGGTCTAATAACCATGACGTTCCCAGTTCGAATCACGCTGCGGACAATTTGGTTTTCAAATTGTTTCGCGGTATTTTACAAAGAACGATAGCACCACCCGTTCAGAAAGCGTGGCAAACTACTAACACGCGTTCAGTGATCTAGAGCGAAAATGACTAGAAAAAACACAAACAGCGTTAAAAAGCTGGGTTGATTCGCAAAGTCCTGTAAAGGATATGCAATTAACTTGTTTAAAACAGTTCTTGGTTAGAGGAAAATTTTTTGATCCCGAACACGCTAAAACCTGTCACATACGTTGGAATCCAAAAGTTGCGAAAGATTGACTTCATTGTACCGGGTTCCTCCATATGCCTCCTTTCCTTTCGGCAGAGATAGCATGCCATCTGCTGAGAGCATTGCACAAAGCACGAACTCTGTAGCTCCGGCATAATCCTAGGGACCACATGAAATTTTGCAAATGTGTCTGGTCCGATTCAAAAAACCGAAAAAGTTAGCACAACCCCTGTGCCCTGCAAAAAGGCGGATATGACGGCAGAGCATATTCTGTAAGATTGCCCAACTGATAGAAGGCATAAGAAAGAAACCTAACCTCAAAACACAGGCTTCGGAGAAGCTGTACGGAGGAACAGGTCGCTTAAAAAAACGGTAAAATTCATGATAAAAGTTGGTTCATCGGGCTAGGTCGGGATCGCAAAGAGAAAAGAACCACCGACCTTCAGAACGACAGGCAAACAACAACGACTATGCCATTGGGGACCCTACAAGTTGTAATGAAGGTATGAAATGTGAACATATTGTGATCTGTCATTCTCCCGCATTCTGGGTTTGTATAGTAAAGTTAATATTACACAATTTCTGTTTAGATTCATGTTGGTTTGATGTTTTATTGATCTGATTTACAGACCGTCTGAAAGGCCATCAAAGCATTTTGTGCCGTATTCTGTGTGCAATCCACCCCTAATTTATGGCAGCTTTTTAAATATTACCACTAAAAGCTTGGTTTAAAAAATTTAAAAAGCTTGTCTGCCCAGCTGTTCGTAGCGCGTTGGACACGGGTGACAAGTCCTCGGGTCGGGTTAAATTACGCGGACTGGCGAAACCAAATTCCCCGTTTACAGTGTTCGTGGCACCGAACGGGGGGTTTACGATGTCCATGACCCGACCCGAAGACCAGCTCGGCTTCTGGATTTTAAAAAAAAATTTAAAAAAAAGCCTGCTTAAAACTATAAAAAAAGAAAAACATGTAAATATGATAAAAAAATATTTTTTGGTTCAAATCAGAATAAATCAACTTTTCCCGAAAAAAAAGCGTTTTTTAAAGGGAAGGAATACACATCAAGGAAAAGAATAACATGGGTATGAAAGCTATGTCTTCCATTAATTGTAGCACGTTTGAAATTGATTTTCTAAAAAACTCCTGTTGGATCTGTGTTTTTTTGCAACACCTTGAATACCCATGACGCTAGAAAATATTTTTTCCAAGTTTGATGTATTTTAAAATATTTTTTTTTCAGGTTATATTAAAATCAATCCCGGTTGCCCACAATATAACAGATCTACGGTCCCGCGTTGTTCAAAAAATACATTATGGTAACTTTAAAAAATGTGAGTAAACAACAATTTCACGCCCCCGTACCAAACCCCGTACTTTGGGAAAGCAAAAACGTTATAATTGGAACCCTTTATATTTGGTTTTATCTTATTTGAACTATTTATCATATTTGTTGCTTATCAAAACTGACATTGATATAAAATTATAAAGTCTGAAGTGCCCTTTATAACAATCAAAAGGTTACAGTCTTATATCCCAAACACTTCCGTAGGGAATCTAGAGAGGTCATCTATTTGGATATTATCCCCAAAAACGAATAACTGGCGTTTGGGTCTGAATAGAAACCTTTTCCCCCGTTGGTTTAAAACAGGACACAAAGTGCACTAATTCGCAAGGAAGGAAAAGAAAAAGCATTTTGAATAGATGTCAAAGAGGGGAGCTCTTGAAAATTTTTTGGACAAATCAACTTGTTCTCCAGGAAACAAAATTAAAACTGCAATGATTGGCATGACTTTTCAAAAGTACTCTAGGGAAATTGAGAGCCCGGCTTCACCTTCAAAAAAACATGGGCCCACAATATTTTTTTAAAAACTTTAATTGTCCCGGTAAATACCTGAGGAGATCCGTGGCGGAGGCAATGCTATGATTTTGTATATTTGGACAATCCTGGGTCAATGCTCACCACCCAATGCAAAAGAATGGCAATCAGTAGACGGTGAACAGAAAAAAAAATACCAAGCAGCAAAGGCCAGCGTATTACCCCAACACACGCAGGAAGCAGTGAAGGGTTTTGTCCATGACGCGGGACTTTTTTTCCAATAAAAAAGTACCGAGGGGGGAATTCCCACACTTGAATGGACTTTTTTCGGCACGGGATGGAGAAAGATCTCTTCAATTTAAACGAATCGCCGGTAATAAATTTAAAACCCTACCCACCGTATCGCAAAGAAAAAGTCCCAAACGCATCAAATAAAAAGATAAAATGGACGGCAAAAAAATGTCGCTTCGATGATACATTTTAAAACGAGTTGTTGACCTGGTGGGGATGACAAATAAAAAAAAAATATTTATTTGACAAAATCATTGCAAATACGGCCCCGTCGGGACTACCTATATCATGCTAACCTCAACCCCATGGTTGTCGGGTTAAAGAAAAGGGGCAAATTGCCGAACAGGACGTTTAAAATGGGGATGTTGAAGTTCACACGTACCCCTCTCAATGATAGACATGCAGTTCTGGAAGAATTGGAACAGGGCTCCGAGGGGAAGCAGTCTGGCCGAGATGGATTAAAATTTGCCCAGCCAGTAAAAATTTCAACCTATGGAATCTAATTGGGGAATAAAATCATATTTTGATTACAGACTGAGAAATAAACTTCTTTCCAATCAAATCGTCTACCATCTACAATTTTTGGTGAATTCAAACCCCGGGGTCTAATGGGGACCGAAGGGGGGGACTAACTGTTGCATTTGTATCCGTTTACGATTACTAAAGGGAAACAATTAATTCGACCTATCAAGTTAATATGGAATACACCCGAATAGAATTGAATGGACAAATTTAGGGGTTTCTTAAAATCTAAAATTTGAGCCCCTATTTGCAATTGTCTAAAAAATCAAAGGGGTTCGCCGATGTGCAAAATCCTACATCTATGAACTACTGGGTTTGCTTTTTTTAGCGCGGATTTCTAAGGCTGCTGAAAAAACACTGAGATCCCAAAAAGTTTTGGGAAAAACAATTTCAAACGTGCCACGAATTAATGGACAACTATACTAACTTTTTTCTGTGTTTTAAAAGGAACTACGAAATTTAAATCAGTATGGTCTCAACAAAAAATTTGAGGTCTATGTGGGGAAAAGGTTGACCCATTCTGAAAGTTTTGGGGGAAAATTTGGGCCTCGTCGTTCAGTTCCCTTTTCATTTATTTCGGGGATACCTAGTATTGTTACTGGGTCTATTAAGTTCAATTTTTAATACTCCCATGGTGACATATCATTTCTATAAACATGTACTGAACCATTTGAAAAAGCCAGGGTTAATTTAGTCGGGTTTTACCTGTGACCCCTTGTACAACCTGGGCCCCCCCGCCGCCGGTTCCCAGAACATTATTAACACCGTCGTGGAGTAACGATATCAGTATTATCCCCAAGGTCTATTTTAAATAATAATAAGTTTGAAAGTACTCCCCCCCCCCACCCCCACACACAAACACACAACCCCCTTTTAAAAACAAAAAAAAAAAAATAATAGTAATGAGCTGTTAAATACCCCTTTAAAAAAGATTTCTTAATGCGATATCTTTAAGTAAACTTTTTAATACAAAACAAGTATTGGGTGGAAGAAGAGGGGGAGGAAGAGAAAGGTGGGAGGGGGGTGGGGTTGGTGGGGTGGTGGTTCTATCTGATTCTGCGGACAGGTTTGCCCGAGTTTTTGATTTCAAATCTTCGTTTCTTCCCCTAGTTCGCCCCTTTGAATTAAAAGGATCAATGCCTTTGCACGGCGCTTCTGACTTTGTGTTGCGTGAAGGCTTCTTTCCTTATCACTTTTCCCCCGCCATACATGTGAAATTTTACAACTTAAGGGGAGGTAACAAGACATTAATGACATGGTGTTTTAGGTTGGGTGTAAAGCCACCCTGAATTAATCTCAAACATTGAAATTCAGTTTTTCCGTGATTAATTAACCCATCCCTTTTAGCCTATATACTGGCTTGTTGCATTTTTAAAAGGGCGCCGCTCTTTTTTATGACTAGATCAGTATATATTGCAATAGAAATGCGTTCAGGGGTAAACATAATTTACGGAGTGAAGGAGTTAAATTTATTTGTTAGGAAAGTTCAAGCATAATTTTAGTTTGGTAAAATCTGCAAGTCACTTTATAATTTATTGTACATTTCTCATTCTGTCCCGCTTTCCATTCTCCTCTTTCTCTCTTTCTCTCTCTCTCTCTTTCTCTTCTCTTCCTGTCTCTCATCATTCCCGCCCTCTACCATTACTCACAATATTATTTCTAAATTTTATTAGCTTACCTATGCAAATTAAGGAATTTTAAAAGTTCTTTTCATGATGTGATCGTATCCAGTCCTCTTCCTCCTCAAATTGTGTTCCTACATCAGCCCATGGCATATAAGGCTGCCTACCTCAGCAGAACAATTGATTGTATTCTCCGCAAAAGTTAATTTTATTTTTATGTTTTGTTGGCCTACACACTCTGATATAACTAAAAAATACTCCATCTTAGTTTGAAAAATGCGTTCCTCGGCTTAAAAAGAATTTGAATCCCCTACATAACAAATCAATCAAATTTAGACATTAGAGACCATTAAAATATCCTGTAATGTTCCTGTTGTATGTTGGTATTTCGTGTAGAAAAAAATTAACGTATTAGTAGAACTATATTGGAGGATGTTCTGCGGTCTCTTGGCGACCTACTTTTAGATGAGGACACTAAATTTGAAGTTGATTCAATCCATCGATTTAAGGAGTTTGATATACATTTCGTCTGGTGATTACCGGGCCCAAATTTGGAGTGTAAGGAATAGACCCCTGTTACCTGCCACGCATGTCGTAAGAGGCGACTAAGGAGGTTGGTTAAAATCGGATGAGCGTGACCTAAACATTAGAAGTCTACAATGTGCAACGTATACACGTTCTTGGCAAAGATCAAACATATCACGAAAAGTGATTAAAATTGGTCGTAAAGAACGAACGCAAAGAAGAAAAAGAAAAAAGATGACACGTTGTACAAGTAAAGCTGGATGCTTGAGTGACAGAGCGAGAGGAGTGTACTTAAGCAACAAGCCACAGAAACCATCAATATGTATACCATTCGACATCTGTTGGGGAAGACTGAGCACCTATGAGTCTTCACAGATTGCTGTGACATCAGTTCAGTAACCAATAACCAATAACGTATCCAAACAACCGGCGGTATAATCTGTGTGTTCAAGATTGATTATATTTAAAAGACAATGTATTTCTAACTGCTTCTAAATGTACACACAGGCCCCTGATATGATACAGAGAGGCATCAGCATCAGGCGTCACCTAAGAGTGGGAGGAGGCGTGACAAGCAGCGAAATATAAAGCACAACTGAAGGTAATTTTAAAAAACAACATATAAGGGGCAGCATTTCGAAAACTTGCATTGTATTCAGAAAATATACCGCAATGACCTGTGTACGCATGACGTGTTTGAAACATTTGTTAAAAGAAAATAAAAAATGAATATAAAACTAACTGACACCTAGTAGGACAATTTGCGTCACATCCTTATGCAATAAACTAACAATTGGCAAACTGATAGCTTTGTGAGCCTTCCCGCAGATAAACTAGAACTTTCTAGATAAAAGTTCATTTCTTTTATTTTCAAGAACGTTTTAAAAACTTAAATTATTACTTCGTGTTTAGTGACAAAAGTTATAAAGCTGAAGACGTAACATACATGGTGGTATTAGATTTCGCAATTTTGAAAAAAGCAATCCGAAACAAACAGAACAGGTTCAGTAAATCAGAGACGAAATATGGTCTCACCGGATGTTAAATATGTACACTTGTGCAGAAATTTTATTATAAAAAAAAAGACATTGTCTTGTACAAACTTTGAAACCCATGACTACCTGATACTACCCGCCAAAATATGTGTAGAAGGAATTTTTCCTTTCTCATAGGGGGCCCTAGTTTATGTTAGGGGGCCAGGTGGGGTGGTTGCCCCATCATAATCCCATTTTTTTAAAGGGTTTTTAAAACCGAACGGATTTCATTCCCGGGGTTTTATCCCTTTGGCTCGACCAAAAAGGAAATGGTGGGGCTATCCCAAATTTTGAACCGGGAAAACTCTTAACTCCAGCCAACCCAAAGGGTCTCGGAAAAAACTACACTCGTGAACAGAAGGGGTGGGGGCCCGGATTCAAACCCCCCAATTTAAACCTGAAAAGGAAAAGAGACTTGGAAGACTCCCCAAAATACCATAATTGCCCCCAAAAAATAACCTGATGCGAAGATCTTTTTTTTTAAATAGCGGAAAAAAAATTAAAACAAAAAAAGGACCCAAACAAAAAAAGTCAAAATAAGAATAAAAAAAAACTTTTTCATTGATTAAGATAGGGAAGTCAAAAAGAGATCAAAAAAAAACACAAAGCTGAAAATCTTTCAATCAAATGTAAAAATCAGTGCCATTCTAAAGCTCGGGAAAAAAGGAAGACAAAAAAAAAACCCTCAGAAAATTACAGAACCCAATTAAATGTTTCGTAGAATAGAGAATTTTAGAATGTAAGATAAAATTTTTAAACGAGGAACTCAAAAAAGAAATAACAGGGTACCAGTGGAAAGAGGTAAAAAAAACTGGACATGGATAGGTCACAAAATTAAAGACTGATCAAGGTTTCCCCAAAACAGACATTTTTTGGAAAAGTTGGGAAAAAGGGTAGGGAAGACCGGGGGTTCTGGAGGGAAAAGGCTGGGCACATTTAAAAAGATAGGTAAACATGGAAAAAGTTGGAAGGAAGGGGTGAGGGGGAAAAATTGGGAAAAAGGTTTTTTTTTTTTTTTTTGTGTTTTTTTCCCATCCCGAAACTTTAGCTGAAAGCTCTTTGGCTCGGTGTCCTGGACATCGTAACCCTTCGGCTTGGTCCCACGACACCGTAAATCTGGAACCTGTAGTTTTTTCTGCCAGTCCCGAGTTGAACCCCCCTCACAGGGACTTGTCCCCCGTAGTCCAACGCCTACGAACACGCTGGACACGCTGGCAAAAAAAGTTTTTAAAGACCCTGTGCTACGTTGGGAGTTGAAAAGGTGAAGAAGAACGGAAAAAATAATAATAAATGATTGAATTGTAACTGTATTATGTACATGACACATATTCAAAACCACATGTTTAAATTGTAATTCATCATCATCATCATCAAAAAGCTTGTCATGAACAGAACAATATTACCCGAACAATTCTTCTGAATTTCTCACATAGGCCAGATGTCCCTTCATTTTAATTCTCAAATCATCAAGTTATTCCTAATACATCTTGTTGTGTCTACCTCTTCTCCTCTTTGCTATGCCTCCTTTCATAATGGTCTTTAATCATACTACCCTTTTTTGAAACTGTATTTATACTCTGGAACAATATAAATTATTTTATGAAAATTATTCAAACTGATTGTTCTTTGATTGTGATTTTCATTTTTTTTTTTTAAATTATAAAAAAATGTCTAGCATTTTATTACAGAAAATTAAAGCAACTATATTATTTGATAGATCTAAATTGTATTTTCTCTCCAAATTTTTTTTCCTCTTTATTCTTTCTTGATTACATTTTGGAATAATTTGTGACTTTTCTGGGACCATTTGAATGTCTCCTGTCATATATGTGCCTGGTCGAAAGCATTGGTTCAACCCACATCTGTGTGGAGCACTGATAAAAAACGCAGCTCAGTGGCAAAGTTTAAACTATAGTAATATTCACTCGGTGAATGGTGATATACAGATGTTCATAAAGTCGGACAACTTTCATGTTACATCAATCAATTATAGCAGGGGTTTTATCAACCTGTGGGTCGCGATCCCTTGGACAAAAAACCCCTTTCACAGGGTTGCTTAAGACCATTTAAAAACACATATTTCGATGATCTTGGGAAACCCGAGACACCGCTCATCTTTCCGTCTCCAGTCGTGTCCCCCCACAGCAGCTACGCCAATGTACAAGTACCGGCGGTTGTGATTATCACCATGCTTTAATTATGTTCAGCGCCCGCCTGCCCAGCGTTTCGTGGCGCGTTGGACTCGGGTGACTAGCCCTCTGTGAGTGCGGGTTCTTTTCCCGCGGGCTGGCAGAAAAGCCACAGGTTCCCCAGATTTACGGTGTTCGTGGCACCGAACCGGGGGGGTTACGATGTCCATGGCACGAGCCGAAGAGCTGAAAGCCCAGGTGCTTCGATCAAAAAAAAAAAATTTATGTTCAGTTTGTAACAATGAAATCATCCTGTATATCAGATATTTACATTATAATTCATAACAGTAGCAAAATTATAGATATGAAGTAGCAACGAAAATAATGTTATGGTTCGGGGTCATCACAACATGAGGAACTGTTTTAAAAGGGTCGCGGCATTAGGAAGGTTGAGAAGCCACGGGTTTGGCAAGTGTCTGCAGTTATAAAGTTCGTCGCTGGACGAAGAGCATTATGTACAAAAACACAGATGCATTGATTGATGCCGTCCCATCACGGGTGATATGACCACACAAATTTTCATCCAAGGAATGTATTGCGCTATGTTTGTCTGTGTGCGTAGATGATAGTAGCCGATACGGGCTTGAAATTTCTTATCAGTGTGGCAAGATACTTGCACTTGTGGGAAGTTTTACTACCTTTCTGTTTTGACACAGATGCATACAATACATACATTCATATATAGTTATAAACACGCATAGCTTATTCGGCAGACTTCCACTAACTGAATCATCTGTTTTTGTTGTCCGTTTGTTTGTTAAATAGGGAGTAAGGCCTCTTTAGACCGAGGAACGCCCTTTCAACCAATGAAGGCCTTGTTTTGATTATATCAGAACATGTACAACAAACATAAAAATAAAATTAACCCCTTTCGCATTATCAATTCTCTCTTTTATAAACCAGATGTCCTGTCCTTGCTACCGGCATACTTAAATCATAAATCAAACCCTTTATCTCTTTCGGTGGTCTTTTTGAGTTTCTCTCCCTCCTTTACCTTGATGTTTCTTTCCAAAATGCCCTTTCTTGTACTTGTATTTATAGAAAATGGTTCAAATTTTCATTTTTATTTGTACATTAGGTCAGTTTTAATTCTTTTTCTTTTTGCTTCGTTTTTTACGACCAATTTTAATCACTCTTTGTGATATGTTTGATTTTTGCCAAGAACTTGTATCTTTGCATTGTTTGGTAGGCACCTAAACGTATGACTTCTTCTCGTTTAGGACATGCATCCGATTTCAGCCAAAACCTCCTTAGTCACCTCTTACGACAGGCGTGGTAGGTAACAGTGGTTCTATTTTTTACACCCCAAATTTGGACCCAGGTAACCACGAGGGCGAAGTTTTAATTGATTTCGAGTTTCTTCTGGATAATCTATTATTCCTTCTCTTTTGTAAAAGAAGAACTCTGTGAAATTTGTATTCCAAAGCTTAATTATATATATAATATAAATTTAAAAACATATTAAAATTATATCATGTATATATCTTTTCTAATTTTCTTTGATGCAAATAAAAAAAGGTCGTTTAATAATCAGATATTGCCACTCAAAGAAACCAATATGTCATGTCAGTGTTGACTGACTTTCAACCTTACTTCAAGTAAAAGTTGACGGCAAGCGAACAAGAGAAAGACAGCGATATAATTGAGTAAGAAACACTATGAGATGGATAAAGAACAGTGTTTTTACAGAATGCAAAACCGTGACCAGGTATTGGAGGTACTGAATATTCATTACAGTCGATCTCAAATTGCGAAGATGCCACTTTATTAGTCAAGAATTGGGCAACGCGACAAGTGGAAGTAACTTGTTGTTGTACGTAAATATTGACAAACATCTCTTTAATACATTACAATTCACGATTTGTTGTAGGGCACGGAAATGTGGTGAGTCAACACATTAAATACGATTCAGACATTTATCAACAAATGTTATCAGTGAATTCTCAAACTGAGATTTATGACAAAGTGGCAAACACAGATCGTAGATAAGGACAGGACAGACCCTATGATGATTCATTTCAGAAGAATAAAATGGTTCTAGGTCGAGCATACCCTGAGGAAGACACAGTTGAGTGTGACTAGACAATCACTTCAGGGAAGCCCGTTAGTGAAAAGGAAAAGAGGACGCCCTAAACCTCAACCGATTTCTTTATAGAGTCGGCCGTGCCTAAATAGACATGGAGATAGTCTTTTACGTAACGCGGAAACCAGATTAACCTCAACCGATCTTTTATAGAGTCGGCCGTCCCTTAAATAGACATGGAATAGTTTTTTTACTAACTGACGAACAGTTTAACCTCACGACTCTTTATAAGTCGGCTAAATAGACATGGATAGTCTTTGTCCGGAAAACCCAGATAACCCTCAACCGACTTTTATGAGTCCCCCGTGCCTAAATAGACATGGAATAGTCTTTAATAACTGAAGAAACAGTTAATCTCACACTTTTTTAAGTCGGCGTCTAAAGACATGGAATGTCTTTCGTAACGGGGAAACTAGATTAACCTGGGAAGTCAGGAAAAAAAAAGAAATCCAGGGACCGGGGAAATTTAGAACAACTGTTGGGGGTCTATGCCACGGGAGCGGAGGGAAATATATAAGAAGGATAGGTCTTCACCGTCCACCTTAATTTTTTTGTAGTTTTGTTTCTGTTGAGATTTCCTTTTCCCCACACTGCCAAAGGCGGGGCAGTCTTGCGGGGTATGCTCTGGGACTCTTTGGTGCTCCACATGTGCAGGCAGCCGAGTCCCTGAGACTCATTCTATGGAGGTGTGCCTGGGGACTGCAGTGTCCCGTTCTAAATCTGAAGATTGTGGTCTGTGCTTTTCTGTTTAGTGTATTTATACTGTCATGCTCTGGGTTGTATCCTCCGTTTGCTGTTCTACACATGATTTTCCTGGATTGTTTCAGGAGAATCTTGCTTTTTAAAACTTGTGTTGGGTGATGTTGTGTTAGGCTCCCTTCCCCCGTGCAGTTTGTCAGCCTTTTTCCATGGTATGTCACACTGTCGGTACCCCTGTAAGACTAATTCATATTTTTTGACAGCAGGCTGTTTTTTTTCCGTATATCCTGGAAAGACTTCTTGTTTGGGACATGAGATGGCATGGAGAACTGATCTTAAATCCGCTAAAGACACAATATATTTTCTGACACCTGTTGGTCGTTGAGTATCTGTATGGCTGCAAGGAGGGATGTTGCCTCTGCTCTAAAGTTGGTGCATGTTTCTCCTACTGCCAGAGAGTGTGTTTCTGTGTTTCTTGGGGTGAATGATGTAATTCGCTCTCCCTTCCTGATACATCTGTTTCTGAGCCATCTGTGAACACATGTGTCCATGTACTGGTGGGATATTGCTCTCATAGCATTTGGAGTGACCCGGATCTTTGCTCTGTCTCTGTTTGTATTTTTTGGAGATTATTCCTGGGACTTCTAGTGTAATGTCTGTGTCTCGATATCCTAGGTCTTCGGCGGCACCAGTTTGTAATAGTGGTTTTTGGGAAAAACCCCGATTTGTAATAGTTCCAATCCTGTGTCACGAAACCAGCTTGTAATAGTGTGTCACGGGAAAACCCGATTTATCCTGCGGTTCCCTACACTGCTAATATATCTTCTTCTATATTCTATTATCCTTTTATCCTTTCAAAAACACCAGTAAGAGGTCTGTGTCCTGGTTGCTAATATTATCTCAACGCTCATACATATCAATTTGAACATTCATATCCAGACATTCTCACTCTGTCTTACCCAAGTCTGTATCAATTTTAATATATTTATTTAAAATTCTTTTTTTTCCAAAAGAATACATCACTAAAATAAATAACAAAAATTAATATATATAAACAAACATTTAACACATAAAAAGGGTGTCTCTAACTTAAAAATGTTTGTAATTTTCCCATATACATTATACTCTACAAAAAACATCTTATAGTTCAACCCTAACTTATCTCCACTGGAAATAGACACAACGTTCGGCCTCCTGGAAATCTCAAAAATATCTCTTCGATGATGATAGAAACTTTAAAGTCATTGGGATACGGTTGTCTCAGATCGATGGTGTTAATCTTATTTCTTTATATGGTTGGATTAATTGGTGAGGTTGAAGACTTCGAAATGAGTAGGGGGACGGTTGTCTCTGACTAAAGCATAATTGTTAACTGTTATAAGACTTATAACTTCTGTGATTGTCTCAGACCTGTCACTGGGTCTGTCTCTACGCAGGTCTCCGTCTGCTGTAGACTACACTTCCTGAATAGTCGAATCTTTCTGTGTGTGTCTCTTCACTCTTTCTGACTGGCGAATATTGACTGTTGAAGTCTAACTGTCTCAGGACTACCTACACTGACTGTCCCTTTGGTCTGTCACCCCTTCTGAATCCTGAATCAATCTGTTCTTTAATGTTGTGTTCTCTAGTAGTATGTGTATCTCTTCACTCTGTCTGCTGGCGAATATTAACTGTGTGTGTCTCTTATTCTAGACTACACTCCTTGACTTGTGTGTGTCTCTTCACTCTTTTCTGACTGGCGAATATTGACTGTTGAAGTCTAACTGTCTCAGGACTACCTACACTGACTGTTCCCGGGGACCTCTCTGTCCCTCTTCTCGTGAAGTGTGTGTGCCCTTATTCTAGACTACACTTTTGACTAGTCAATTCTTTCTGTCTGTAATTGTCTCCCGACTACCCTCACTGACCCGTTCCCGGGTGCCTCTCTGTCCCTCTGTCTCTGTGGGAAATGTGTGTGCCAAGTCTGTCTGAAAATTTTGTCCTATGATCCAAATCCATTCTATTTAACATATGGCATTTTTCTTGTTTCAAATCTGTCATTGTCCTGTTTAGTACATTCTCACGGTGAAAACTAGTTGTTGGTTGGAAAACCGTTACTGATATCGTGACCGGACACTCCCAAACGTTCTAAAAAAACTATTAACCTTTAAGTCTGATGAAACAGAGCATAATTCACTTCTATTAAGGAAAACCATAAATATCTGGTCTGTTATTTACGCCCAAGACCAGGATATGGTTACTTTTTATTGAAAATAGGCCTAGTTGAACTTGGGACTAAAATAAAGGAAGCTGGTATCATATTCCCCTCACTAGGTGTATTTGGGCAATGTTTTAGATGTCATGACTCTGATTTTGGGTTCCACACTTCTGGGTCAGTTGCTAGATGCCTGAATGTTGAAATGGTTATCTCAAAGATGATTGGTACTTTTTCCTTAGTCTGTTTTTTGTTTTCTCGAAATCGCTAATGTGGAGGTTTCAATGCGAAAAAAACCCCATTAAAACCATAGTTGCCGCGACCCAGGAGAGTTAAGACTAATACCATATTAAAATGCCATCTAGGTTCCGCTAATGATGGAGAGTAAGAAGGATTTCTAGAACGGTTTTTAAATGGTTCATAAATAGTTTTCGCTGATGTTAATTCTGCGGCCCCCTTTACGTCCCCCCTCCTTTTGGCGTTGACGGTCTTTGCTTTAATCCACTGTGTTGGGGAAACATTGCATTTGAAGATCACTGTCTGTTGGGAATTGCAGTAGCCTACTTTAATTTGTTGCTCTGAAACTTAATGACACATTTTAATTTTTATGGTCAACAAAGTTTCAAAAAACATGGAGGAAAACTATTTTTTTTAAGAAAAGGAGCGTTTGAAATTTTGAAGCAACATGGGCCTGTTTTTAAGGGGATTTACAATTTTAAACTAAATTCCTGTGCAGAACTGGTAAAAATCTAGTACATATATATAATGGGTTTGAACATTAAAAATAAAATGTCAGAACGTCATAATGGAAGGCATCCGGAAAAAATGAGAAGCATAGACCACGGGAAGATGGATCAGGAGGACTGATGATTTTAGCATGACGCAGCAGAAACAGCATGATCTTGCTATGGAAGAAATTCAAAGCTGTTGCTGTCATAATTCTGCTCAGGACGAGCTATTGTTTAATAACAAACTTAGCCCTGATTTACTGGCGATGTCAGAAATAAGGATCGTAATAACACTATAACTGATGATGAAATGAAAATCGTTGCATATCCAAAAGGATGTAGCATCAACCAATGAACAGTCATTGATTTTCTAGAAAACTTATTCATTCAGTAACTGATATTCTGAAGTAAATATATAAAAAATTAATAAAAAGGTTATACTAACACAACATCTCTCTCTTTCCTCTCTCTCTCTAACCTCTCGCATGCCTTATAAACAGAAAGGGCATAGCCTTCAACAACTCACGCCTAGTGGATTGAACTCACAACCCTCTTGTGTCTAAGTCGACCCCTTGTGCATTATGGTAGCCGCAACCACGAAATATGTCTTACATAAGTATATTTCATGAACAAATTTTCCTTAAAAACTGCATATATAAACGAAGTCTATTTATTCAATACCAGGTGCTCAGACTTTTCAGCATGTTTAAAAATGTCAATAACAAGAATACGTATTAAAGCTCATGCGAAAAGGTTTCAATTTTCCACCAGCTCAAAATTCGTTACTCTCATTAAATAGGTCCAACAAAAATCGTCTCCTGCGGAAATGAATTCGTCCGTCATTTGTGCAAAAGTTCAAGAGGACAGACTAACTAGAAATCCCTTCACCTCCTCTTCTTTCCCTGACCTGTTTGTGCTGATATTAAACACATTTCATGTTAAAAATATTATGTAAACAAATCCTTTGCTTCTCATCAAACCATAGAAGAAAACGTGTCACGACAGAGATAGAGCGTAGACGAAATCTGGTCTCTTATCGAGAAGAGACTGGTTTTAAAATTTGACAGGAAAAAATTGGGTACACATAAGTCGAACTTCATTAAAAAAATTAATTTCATATCCTTTACGGAGACTTTGGAATCAACTCCAGCTTTAATTTCTGTTTGTAATTTTTCTGGGCATTTTCAGTAGTTTACCATTGCTTTCTGACGGGTAAAAATCCACTCAAACAATTTAACAAACCGCCCGCAGCGTGTCGAAATCAGGAGAGTCAAAGACCGAGTCCCTATCCTAAACCACAGAGCCCCGAACATGGAAGAAACAACAACTAAAAGTTCAGCCCAGTGGCGGCTCTTTATCCTTTTTGTTGGTGGGCCAGACTCAATTTCGGGAAATCATGTTTTGGGTTAGGTTTATTTTTTAAATTTATTAACGACACATTATTTTGGTGGCCCCACTGGCCCTTAATGACAGCCGCCACTGTTTCAGCCCAAAAAGCAGATTAGACATGCAGTACTCAAAAGCAATGCTACACTGATACATGGATGCTAGAAAAAGATTTCACTAAGAAGGTAGATCTGAAATAAAGACGGTGGAAACCTATTTATGAAGCTCACACAAAGTTTGATCAGAAATCACTTCTTATTCTGAAGCTGTGAAGCAATACAGGATAAAGAAAGGTTTTTTGGGTTTTAGTCTTCTGGAAATCCAAAAAACGGCTGATGCTATAAAAACGAAATTGACATCGAAAACAACGTCAATAAAGAAAGAACAGCATAACAGGTACGTGAGAGGCCATCAATCAAAATTCGAACTGTGGTTGGGCTCTGGACGCTTTTGGATATTGCAAGAAATCGAAGCACCTATGGACATGTCCGGGGTCAGTGAAGATATTCCAACTGAAACTGAAAGGAAAATTGAGATATTTGGACATATAAAAGACATGAAAGGGCTGGGAAGACCATCATGGAAGGAGCATAGGCAAAGAAGAAGAGGAAGACCACGGAGAAGATGGTTCAGGATTAACTGATGGTTTGAAATGGCTGGCTTTTTAACCAATCACTGTCTATGAGGAGATATTCCGGGGGACTGTTGGGGTGGCAAGATCTGCTCAGGACGCTATTTGATGAGTAGGACACAGAGGTTCTACAATAAAACCCGACTACAATGAGGCCAAAAGTTAATATGGCAGTTTCTTGACTATCATCCATCTGGTTTTAAAACC